>JBBYHH010277493.1:0-12727 GCA_038382905.1 Daphne laureola
ATGAGCTAAGTTCAGCTACTTATAGCTGATGTGAGCTAAAGTGAGCTACTTCTAGCTAACTTTGAGCTCCTACTTAGCTTCACAAGCATAAGTATCATCTCAAAAGTATCTTGATGCGACAAGAATTCCTACAAATCTCTCCAGAAATTTCCATTGATCGAGAATCTGTCTAACTTGCTCATTTTCAAACCATCACTACTGACCCAAGTGTACCTGCAACTTCCTGCTTAACCTCCTGCAAATCGTTATTCCTAATAAAGGAATTAAAATATGTCGCTCTTAAAGGCTTGAATTTGCACCCTTTTCTTTCATCTACTCTCCTAACCACGTTAAAATCCCTCATCACACACACTACCTCACTGAAATCCCTTATTACTACACCTAGCTCATCCCATAAGGCTTATTTTTGGCTAGTCACTAAAGGCCCATAAACGTTCAGGAGCAAATACTTGCTTTGTTTACTTCTCCACCGCCCTACCAGACCGATATAACCCATTCTTGAAATTATCTCCTCCGTTGACCAAACTTCTTTGTTCAAAAAAATAATAACCCTCATGATCTCCCTATAGCAGCTTTTTGCACAAATCCCAACTCACTATGCCTCCACACCTGCTTAAGTGAATCACCAACTTCCTGCGCCAGAATTGTTTCTCGCAAGCACATCCAATTTTTCTTTAAAAATAATATCCTTTAACTGTCTCACCTTATTGACACTCCCCTACCCCTTGATATTTAGGGTCAAGCACTTCATTCAATCAATGAGGCAACACCTGGAATACGTACCTTCTCAGTTCCATCATTGAAAATGAAACCCACCACTGCTTTGACTGTCCTAGCTCTACTTAACAAAGAACCTGAGCTGTCTCCCCCTTGCGAAATCGTATGAAGTTATCCGCCACCTTCATTTCCCATGATGAGTTGGAATTCTTCGGACGAGCAGGCTGTGTCGAAGGTGAGCATCCTCTCTGCCCCATCACTTTGCGGCCCGCCTTCAATCTTGCAGCTTGTTTTACTTCTCGGAAGCAGACACTTGCACATAGACCTTCCATTTTTTGTTGAGTCTGAATCCATATCACTAATTTAGAGACATTTCGATGGTATTTTATTCTTGTTCTGGGGTTGGCCTCGTTCAAACACCACAACCTGTTCATGTGACTTGATTGAATTCTGAGAATCTGTCGCAGAATGGTCTGTTTGAACCGCTGAAAATTCTACTCCTGATCTTATTTTTTGTTGAAGCCTTGTTGTGCGCAAGCCACCAGTTCATGAGTTAAGCCTGCCTCCAGCCCAGACTTAATCCTGGAGCGACCCAAGTCCCTCCTCAATAGAGTTCTGGTGGGCCACATTGTCTTCATTTAATAGAGGTAGAGATGGGCCAATTTGTAAATTTTGTCTGGCCTAAGGGCCACACTTCCTCAATTAATCCAACCGCTACATCAGATTCAACATCTTCCTCATTTGTCTCCGGGACAAACGCGTTAAACCCTTCAGATAAATCTTTTCCATGGCTTCCACTACAAAAAGTTGATCCCTTGTCAACCGTTTCACCATCTCGCAAGTCAATCAAGTTCTCTCCATCACCCCTTTTTAACATACCCTGCAAACCCAACGCACCAACTTCTGAGACGACACTTTGGCTAGGCACATATAAAATCCAATCCGAGACGGAATTGAAAACTGAGCCACTGTCACCGTCGTCAGGCCGGTTGTCTTCTGATTCACCGTCCTCCTCCTCCGACTCGGCTTCAGATTCCGGATGGATCATCGGTGGAGCATACCTCTCACTGATGTCCACCAAGTCTTCGAGATCTTCGACCACCCTGAAAATAATCCCTCCCACTTCAAGATTCAGCACTGATTCTAGTTTTCCCGTCAAGACGCACATTCGACCCCTCTGCGGAGCATTTTGCCTTGTTAAACCCTCAACCTCCACAACCTTGCCCCACTATTTAGCAACTAGTTCAAATGTTTCAGAGTCTCACGCATGAACCGGAATGCTAGACTAGTCTTCCCAACCGTATCACTTCCTTCGATCGAGAGGTTCCAAGGGTAAATCTTTGTGAACCACTCTAAAAGCTTCTCCTTGCCTACAAAATAAATTTGGTTCGCCCCTCTACTGTGGACCAGTCTATTAAAACTCTCATCCCTCCTAAATACTTGGTATTGCACTCATGAAAGCCTGCTTCACCCAGCCGGATGTTGATTGATCCAAGAACGGATACATTCTCCACTTCTCCCACTAAACAATTTTTTAGCTAGTTATCGTCTTCTTGTCTAGGCTTGACCGTGAGCCTCAAAGGTTCCTCCTCTCTCACAGCAAGAGCAATATTGCTTGTTTTAGAGTCTTTCACCACCGCTGCAAAAGATTTCTCTCTATTGTGTATCGAGCTCACATGCCGTGTTCTAGATGCTTGGCCCTTCTCAGGTTATGGTACTTCTTTGTATAGACCTCCATTCCTACCTCGCCGGCATTTGGCTTCATTTACCGATAAGAACACATCTCCTATAGCAACTGACCTGATCTTCTGGACCAAAGAGTCAACATCCTTCACATTCTTGTATTTCACGAATCCAAAATCATTACCTTACCTGGACTTCTTAAAAGGAACGAAGACACTAATAACACTACCAAAGAGCAAGAAGTACTGTTTTTGTTGAGGGAAAATGGCAAACAAATAAATTTCTTTCCCAAACACCCATCATCTGCAGCGAAATTAAACAATCTCAATAAAAAACATGTATAAAATAATTTAACGTGCTTGGACTCTTAACTAGCCTACGTCCACGGATGAGAGAATTTCACAATAACATCTTTGGCAAAATATGAGAATTACAAAAGACTCTCATCCTAGCCATCTCGGATTCCGGACCTCTCTTCTCTTTTTTTCACTCTCACATCTTATCTCTCCACCACATTTATTTTTCTCTCATACCCAAAACTCTAGCACAACTTGTCTTTATATAGACAACACACAAAACATAATCACATTATAATTAGGAAATACAATCCGACACAACTTAGGAGTCCTAAACAAAACTGACCTCCTAAACTTATTTAAAACGTCCGTGAAAAACTAACTCAAACTTAACAATAATTGCTACTTGCTAGCCAAGTTAACAACTTCCATTCGGACTTCACGTCAAAATCCAATCCTAGTCCATGTCTTCAAATCATCTAACAAGTGAGTTAATCACAACCCAAAATCCAATCCTCAACTCTTCACTAATTACTGGGTTAATAACAACCCAAATCCTCAAACTCTTCAGCATTGGATAATTTGAGTAACTAATTTAGCAGTTTCCATATGCTAATTACCCTTGTCCACTCCTTTGGAAAATTTGTGAAGAAAAACTAATCCCTGCCCTATCCACTACGTTGATGAAGTCTGAGATCGGAAGCTTACCCCCGTTGCCTCCCCATTGCCCCTGCCCACGGTTGTGGTGCACTCTCTCTCTCTAACTCTCGAGACCTCTTTCTCATCTCTCTCTCCCAGTACGTACGGTAATAAACCTTCAATAATTGTAAGATGTTTAATTCGTAACTAATTTTACTGCTTGTGTTGACTATTGATACTTTCGCTTTAACAATTGTTACCTTCAATTTCCACATCTTTAATAGCCAACCTGAAGAGGAAACTAGCAACGTTGGCCATTCTTATCGTCTCTTCAACCACCTACAAGTCAAATACAAAGTAATTAGTGAATCTAATTAGTCTAGTTTTAGACCCAAATATACGTAGTCAATTTATAATTAAACCTTTTTTGTATATTTCAACTGGAGGACATCTTCAACGTTTATGAGATCCCTTTTGATAGTCTCCCTCAATGTCATATTCTCCTCCTGCATGTATAATTAAACCTTGAAATGAATGCCGGATTTAAACTTGTAGCCCGATTTTGCAAGTGCTTTTGTTTGTTTTTTTATTTTGTATGGTTGATCACCAAGTAAAGATATTGAGATGCAAGTAATTGAGACATTATATGCAAGCTAGTTTCTTTTTTAATGTTGTGGAAGAACTAATTTTTTTTTTTAAAAACAACTATTTTATTATATTATATAAGTAAATATTTTAAAAATTTCCAGCGAAAAGCTAGAATTCGCAACACCTTAAAAAATATAAATCACCAAGGTATAAGGCCCATTTAAACTAAAAATATCTCTAGAAGAAATATTTTCAATTCCTTCTACGCCCTTATTTTGAGTTTCGAACGCCTTATCCCCATAAATTTCGAGCTAATTCTTGATACTGCATTGTAATCTCCTAAGCTCATTTTTCAATTTCGAACGAGATTTTGATTTTGATTTCAAAGATCCCCTCACTTCTCCACTTACAACTTCAGAATGCTCATCGGATTTTCCATCTGTTTTTTTGTTCTTCAAAACTCCAGTAGATAAATTTTTTTTTTGAAAATGCATCCTTAGAATATAATTAAGAAAGTTAGACCCTCAGCCTCTAAGGAAGAGACAAGAGGGCCAAAGTAGACTTTACAGAGAAGCAAAAGTTACAAGCAAAAGTTACAGGAAGAGGAAAGAAATTTGACGGATCAACAATTCCCTACAATTTGAAGGGGGTTCAAGATCCATTCCGTCCAAGTAAACTTTGCCTTTGAAAACCTGTTAGAAATCCAAAGGAACGACAAAAGCTGAATGTCTTCAATTGAGGGGCACCGCTGCTTTGAGGAGGAGGGATCGAAGATGCTAGAGTTGCGCCTTGACCATAGACACCATGCAGTGATACAACGAATTGCCCACCAGGCTTTCCTTTGTGTAGTGGAAGAGAGCCGGTGAATGCAATTTTCTGAGAGAAGATCTTCCCAACCAACTGCGAAGAAGGATCCCATTTGACACAATTGGAAAATCTTGGGCCAGATTGAGAACACAATTGTGCAGGAGGAGAGAACATGTGCAGTTTGCTCATAACTGCAAGGACAGGAGGAATATCCGAGATTTGTGAGAAGGACACCTTGTCTGGACAGCTGGAGTTTCGACGGGAGGCAGTCTAGGGAGGCACGCCAAGCAAAGATGTTGATCTTGATCGGGATCCAGAAATTCCATGAAGTTTTTGTTGCTGATGGAAGAGAGTTGAGAGCCACCGCCTAAATGTCTTTGGCTAGGGACGAAACTGAGAAAGCGCCAGTTTTGCCCCAAACCCACCGCCAAGAGTTCGATACATCTGCAATCAAAGAGAAAGTGTCTGGCAATCTAGACATTTCATTTAATTCAGTCAGAGTCCTACCACTAGGGGCCCTTCTCCAACGCCAAGCCCAGCTCCAAACCCCATCTCACCAGTCCCCTCTATCTGCTACCAGACACCTATCATCATACTCTAAAGCTGCTAGCCTCGGGAAAATTTCCTTGAGACTTTTCCTCCTAACCACGTATCCCTCCAGAACAGGGTGTTACAACCATTCCCAACTTTTCTACCCAAGGCTTTTGACAAGAGAAGCCCCTTCTTCTTTAAATCCGGCCCCACTTTCAGAATCCCCCCCCCCCCAAACTCCACTAGGATAAGTGGAACTAGAACCGGAAAAACCTCCCTCATCGCCATGAAAGGACTTAATTACTCGTACCCAGAAAGAGCCCTCCTTCGTTCTAAACCTCCACCACCATTTCCCTAACATGGCTTTATTTTTTGCTGATAAGCTTCCCACATTTAAACCCCCCTCTCTCAATCCCTCATTATCCTATCCCACGAAATCCAAGCAATTTTCATTTTCTCACTGTTTCCCCCCAAAAAGAATTTCAAACGGAGACTCTCAAGTGTTCTAAGGGTTTTTCCAGGGGCACGAAATACAGAGAAGTAAAACAGGGGGAGACTTCCCAGGACTGATTTCAACACGGTTAATCTGCCTCCGATGGAGATATTGTTGCATTTCCATGAACTCATCCGCTGATTGATTTTATCATAAATGTGTTTCCAAGATTCTGTTTTATGCATGTTAGCACCCACTGATAATCCCAGATAGGCAAAAGGGTGAGACCCGGTCCTACAGCCTGCGAAACGAGCAAACTGATCCAGCACTGGTGGGTTAACCCCAACTCCATAAAGGCAAGATTTCTCGAGGCTAACCTTTAAGCCCGATACCATCTGAAATTTTTTCAGGAGGCAAAGAGTGTTACCCAAATTTCTCTTATCCCACTGTCCGAAGAAGATTGTGTCATCCGCATACTGTAAATGAGTGATTTCTGGGCCGGACGTTCTAAGCTGAATTCCTCGGAAGATGCGAGCTTCTTTCGCCACTCCTATTATAACAATTAAACCGTCAGCTGCAAGTAAGAATAAGAAAGGGGAGAGTGGATCACCTTGTCTGACACCCTTTTCCATCCTGAACTCCTTTGTTGGACTACCATTCACTAGGACCGATACTGTAGCTGATCTGAGGCATTCGTGTATCCAATTTGACCATTTATTACCGAAATCCATTTAATGCATGACCGAAAGCAGATAATTCCAGTTGACCGTATCGAAAGTCTTTTCAAAGTCGATCTTGAAAATCATTGCTTGATCCTTTTGTTGCTTAACATACTGAACCACTTCATTTGCTATTAGAACCCCATCAGTGATATGTCTGATATGTCTGCCTTCTATGAAGTCTGTCTGGGAAACACCAATTAGAAGGGGAATGACCTGTTTCAATCTCTCTGCAAGGACTTTTGCAAGTACTTTATACTGGCAACCGATCAAATAATAGGCCTGAAGTCATGAAGACCCACCAGATCTTTTGATTTGGGCACCAAAGTAATAAAGGATGCATTGCAACCGAGGCCAATTTGACCTCCCCTTTCAAAGTGAGTGAAGAAGGACATGAAATCCTTTTTTACCAAGTCCCAGTATTTTTTGATTAAGTTTAGTGTCATATCATCTGGACCGGGAGACTTGGAACCTTCACACGACCATATAGCAGCTTTGACTTCACTTTCTGAAAATGGAGCTTCTAATTTATCACTGGTTGATTGATCAAGCTTCTTGAATCGCTCACTTACTAGAACTGGTCAGTGGCAGTCTAGCTCTTTAAATAAATCTTCATAATAGTTGAACACTTTTAGTTTTATCTGTGTGGGATCCTCAATCCAGGAGCCATTCACTACCAGCCCACTCAATTTATTGCGCCTCATTCCTTTTTTGATCGCAGCATGAAACACTCTAGTATTTTCATCTCCTGCCGCAGCCCAACTGATTTTGGCCTTTTGCTTCAACATACCGAAAGCAGTTTTTTCAGAGAAAGAGAGGTTCGATATGCACTCCATGCGGTCCTTCATTTCTGACTCTGTAAGGTCCCTGGCTTCTGCTGCTGAATCCCAATTCTCTTTTTCGCGTCTAAGGGTCTGAAGTTTGGTATCAATGTCTCCTATATTCTGACTTTTCCATTCTTTGATTCTGTGCTTGCTAATTCTCAATTTTTGCTTTAAAACATGATCAGGCCGGTTGTCTGTGGGTGGTTCATTCCAAGCATTCTTCAGGCAAACATCAAAGGACTCTATCTTCATCTACGCATCAAAGAACTTGAAAGGCTTGGGCCCGAAATCTAGGGACTAAACACACAAGGGTCGAAATCAGACTAGGTGGTCTGGTTCCGGATGAGTGTTGCTCGGACCAGCGTTGAGAAGTCGCAAGCCCCTTGTTGGAGATAATCTGACGCCAACAACTTTTCCAATTTGCCTGATTTTAGATTCTCCCAATGAGGAGCATGATTCTTCAAGCGAGATATCCGGAGATGGATTTTCCCCGTTAATTTGCTCCTTATCTTTGATGCGAACTGACAGGGGCCAAGAATCGATTCTTGCAATACCTGTTTGGTATAGAACCTTTGGAGATTTTTTCCTCGTTCTGTGATGGCGAGTCTGTAGCATTTCAGATTTAGTGGCTTCACTGTCTGTGTCTTGCAATGAAGGATCCTTGTGAGAGGTCCTTTGGGTTCTGGCCCGATCGAAATGGGGGCTTGTAAAAGAATGGGCCTCTGTGTCAATGAGCCCATTTTTCTTTGACCCAAGAAGGGCTATCTCACAACCAGGTTGCGTGTTACTTGGTCCCTCTCTGTTGAGGCTAGCTGTAGGCGTGGAAGACAAAGGTGCTGCTACAGCCGTCTCTGCCACAACCGTCCCAGAAAGTTCATCTTTGGAATTGTTGTGAGGAGACAAAACGTACTCTGCATTTAGTAATCTCGATTGCTGGGCTGCATACTATTCACCGTTGTAAACATACTGTTCATCTTCTTCTTCGTTCAGCTGCAACTCATCATCTAATTCAATGCTTGTTGAGTCTTCACTTGCCGATGAAGAACCTTCATAAAACGAGGATGAAGAACGGAAACTCAGGCCGAAATCAACGCCAAATACTAGATCCTCGATCACTCTGATCTGGATGAGTTTAGAATCAACTTGAGCTATGATTGTCCCTGAGATAAACTCCATGGTTGAGGTGAGAATACAGACCCTGAACCTATTCAGATGTAACCGATTCCTCCCAAGATCTTCCATCAAAAGAACCTTCCCCCAAGCACATGCTATTGATTGAAAGGAGTTCTGGTTCCACGCTTCAATCGGAAGTCCTTCTATACTTAGCCAGACGAGTCGTCCTACTGGAGTTTGAGAGGCGGACCAGCCTTCAACCCAATCAAAAATAGAAGAAAGCCAATCTTTTTTGCTTGCTAGTATTTTTTCGGCTCTGTTTTTTGATTGACAGTCGAGACGAATTCTGATGCCACCCATGTATTTGATGATTATGTCCCCGAGCCCTTCATCATCAAAAAAGGTACAGATGTTTATAAGGGTATCTAAATCCTTGACTTCACCGATCAAAACCCCTTCTAACCATTTGTGTTCTGACTTTGAAGACTGGATGGTGATTCTTTGTAACTGTTCATCTGGATTTCCTTGTGGCCCTTCTTCAGCTTTAGCTTTGTTGTTAAGCTCCTCAGAACAAATTTCTGCACGTTTTGCTGGGGAGTTTGCGTCGGTGGTTGCAGCAAGGATCACAGGTTTGTTTGGGAGGTTACTAACCTTTGGTTTCCTTTTGTTGTGTTCGAATTGTGCCAAATTAACACGTAGCTTGTAGGTGGTGAACCATACTTCCTTGAGCTTCTGTTCTAGTACAGATATATTTGAAACTCCTTTAAATCTTATGAACCCAAACATGTTGCCTGTTCGTGTTCGTTTCCTCGCAATGAAGACATCCACTAGACAACCAAAAGGTTTAAAGAGGTGCCACAAATCTTTCTCCTTGCACCATTCCGGGAAGTTTGACACAAAGTATGAAGTTGTAGACTCTCGGATCACCCTATGAAAATCATCCCTGTCCTGTCGAACCCTGTAATGCTTCAGCCATTTGTACCCCTGGAAAACCTTACGCTCATATTCTGGAGGCTTTTGTTGGGACGAAACGTTCCCTACCCATCCCCCACCCCTCACGGATTTCTCTCTCACTCGCTCTCCTCTCATCACACAGGAACTCCAGTAGATAATTGAGTGTAAGATTTAGACTCATTATACTAACTCCATCCAATTACAAAAAATTGGTGTTTCTCACTCTCTTTTTTGCAGCATTTAATTTTATTAGAAAAAACTCATTAAAAAAATTCAGGAAAAAATATATTTTGAAGCTAAACACACTAATCTAAATTTAAAATGTTAAAAAAATAAAATTATAGATTAATGCTAAAAACGAAATGCATCCGTAATTTTTTCAGAACATTTGGGTATTTGGCGAGGTAGTATATTGCCCACATAGATGCTAGGGTAACGGTTTCGTGACCAACAAGAATGAGGGTGACAATATTGTCAACAACTTCTTCATCTGTAAGCTTGTTATCTTCATCATCCCTAACTTGCATTAAGCCATCCATTAGATATTTTCCAGTTTGTTTCGTTTTCTGCTCTCTAGTTCTGTTTTGAAAATATCTTCCAATTTTCTCCTGCACTGTAAATTAACAGAAACTCAAATTCATTAAACATTCTCGATCCTTTTTCTTATATGTTAGGGTTAAAGGGTAATTATGCCACCAAAGTTCATGGAATCTCTAAATTTGTTATTGAAGTTCATTTTAAAACGAGAATGCCACCAAAGTTTTATTGAATGGGTAAATTTACCACTAAATGTCAAATTGTCTCAGTTGACACTCATGTGCATGGCGTGCCACATGGCGATTTAGTGCACACTGATTGTACATTTTTGTAGCGTTAATGTTTTAATTTCACTTAAATTTGCAAAATTAAAAATTCAACCATTAAATTCTGAGAGATTCTAAGGTGAAATTAAACATTAATCGTACAAAATGTACAATAAATATTCACCTTGTGGCACGCCACATAAGCACCAATTGAGACAGTTTAACATCGAGTGATAAATGTACGTCCCTTTCAATAAAACATTGGTGACATTCTCGCTTCAAAATGAATTTCAGTGACAAATTTAGAAATTTTGTGAACTTTGGTGAGAAAATTACCCTTGAACCCTATATGTCACTATATTGCCACCTAATTAATTAAACTACAATTAATCATCAGGTGATCGATGTTGATCAAGTAATTAATTGCTTTTAAATCTCTGCTAACCTGGAGGCCATGACGATAAGCCATTCCATGAGGTTGAGCTCGAATCGCATCGATTGTACCTCGATATAGATCACTTAACATCTGCAAAAGAGCCTTACCTTCCAAACTTGAAAACAGTTTAGCAGTATTCCCGAGTATCAACTGGTGAAGGAATTAATTTATTTTGTATTAGAATGGACAAAACAAATAGTGTTGTTATAAGTGGATTTGGAAATGTTATGAACACTCGTTATGACACTCTTTGAAACAATTAAAATTTGTGATGTAATTATTGTTGGGGACTTATTTAAATTTGGGTTTATCAAAATGAATACTTCCTTCATCCCTTTTTAGTTGCACAATTTTGACCGGTATGTAGATTAAGAATGTGTGTTGACTTGAGTATAAATAGGCAAAATTTGTATAAAATACAAACGTAGTTTTTCTTAGTGAAAATAGAAAGAATAGTAACAAAGTAAAATTGGTGTAAAAAACTTTCCGTAAAAGAAAATGTAGCAATTTTTTTGCAACAATCCAAAAAGAAAATTATAGTAACTTTTAAGGGAGAGAGAGAGTATGTAAGAACATCTCCAACAACTTTCTCATTTTTTTAATATGCTCATTTTTGGATAATTTTGAGCATTTTTTTAGTCCAATAACTTCTCACTCTCATTCTTCAAAATGGGGAATGGAGGAAAAAAACACAGGGACCCTCACCCAAATTTACGGCATTCTCTAAATTTTGGAGACTTTTAAATCTACTTTTTTTAAAACCTCTCTCATCTCTCTTAGGTTACTTGTGATTGGTTTAAACATTTTTTGTCTCTCATCTCTTCAAATAATTCATTAATTATTGTTCAAAGATGTAGAATATTGTAATCTTGTAATAAAAGCATGACTCTTCAAAATGGGAAAGTTATTGGAGTTGGAACAATTGTTTTGAGTAAATTGCACCAGATATACTTAAAGTATACACTTTGTTGCAAATCTATACCTGAACAATACTTAATTTGTTGCAAAAGTTGCTCTAAAGTATGAGTATACGTTGCAAATCTATAGCCCCAACTTAACATCCGTTAAAACTTTACCGAATTTTCTGAAAAAATGCTCAAATTGATCCTTATGATTTCTAAAATGTTCTGAACACCTCTCTAAATTTATAATTTCATTTTTGAGTCGTTATTCTTTGACACATGTGTGTTTTTTTTCAAATTATCTTCCCAAATTATTTATACTATTTTTAAATTGTGTAAAAAATATCCAAAAAATTATCAAATATGCAAAATAAATGTTTTAAATAATATCAATAATCATCTTTGTACTAAAACTTACCTTTTTATTAAGAAAAAATAGCAATTATCAAAATAAAATGTAAGAATGAAAATTAACTTTATAAAAATCTCCAATATTATAAAAATATTTAGTTAATGTAAAAAATCTTCAAATAAGAATTAAAACACCGAACCAATATAAAACTTTAAGTAAATTTCAATATATTTTAATAGCTTACAAATTAAACTGCAAATTTTCAATGGACACACTTTCCTATTATTTTTTATAAATTTGAAAATATTAATATCCATTTTTTTCCTTTATTCCTAGATTTTTATTTTTTAGAAGTTTTTCATATTTAATTATAAATTTATTTGAAATTATACATTTTCTTCGTTTGATACGGTTCAAAATATAGTGTAGATAAGAAACAAATAAGATTTATTAGGACTAATGATGTGTAATTTTCGAGGTTGAAACTAAAAAACCCTCGATGTGTTTCTCTCTCTGCAACCTTGAGCAGTTGTCGTTGCCTTGGAGCTATCCGCCGCTGTCTTCAACCGTATCTCAGTCAATTTATCATGTCGCCTTCGTGGAGTGACCTCCCCGCCACCTTTGATGTGTCGCTGTCCTACCGCCTTTGTTGTTCCGCCCTTCCATGGCCGTCTTTGGGTTCTCCGGCCCGGGCTGGTCCGTTTTCTTTTGTTTCAGTTCGTTTGCGTGGAATGGTGGCCGGAGCTCGCCCTCGTCTCCGGTGATTGATTTCCCTGCATAATTCGCCCTTTGTCGTTGTCAAGGTTAGGTCCGTTTTCCGGAAAAGGAGGTCGGCCAAGTCCTAGCCCCATCTTGAGATTCTCCCAAATTTGATCTGGGCACAGTGACCGGTTTTTGCTCATCGGATCTCTCTCGGCGACCAGCGGTCTC
>JBBYHH010277604.1:0-12726 GCA_038382905.1 Daphne laureola
CCAGAAAGAAACCAAAGCCTCCTCCGTCCGTCAAGAATCCGCATTCTAAGGTCTTAGCTGCTCCCCAATCATTTGGGGTTTTTGAGTTATGGGGAAGAAGAATTGGAGTCTGATTATTGACTTTGGTTCATGTTGTGTAGGGAATCTGGGGCGGCGAAATGCCTCTGCTCCGCAAGCTCTTCTATCGGAAACCTCCCGACGGCGTGTTCGAGATCGCCGACCAAGTTTACGGTGCGTTTCCCTTCTCTCCTTCTCATAATATGATCAAATAATCGCTTGATTCGCAGTCGTCAGCTGCGAGCTTGTAAAACTAGTTCTGGGACTTTTTCATTTGAAGGCGAATGCGCCTGACCGTTTCTTGGTCAAAATCACATCCAGCGGGGCTGTTTAGGATTTTAGTGGTTGGGTTTTTAAGTATAAGTTTCTGTGGCTCAACCCTTCCCCAAGTTACAGCAGCAATGTAGCATCTAGATAGAAATTCAAGTCACTGTAAGTATAGTCTGTGATATCTGATAAACTATATGCTCTGTGGACGTAGTATTCGAGTCCTGCTTCACAATTGATTCTTGGGAGGGTGGAAACTATAAAGACTACACAAGAGGAATAGTTGATGAACTGCAAGATCACTTTCCAGATGCTTCCTTCTTAGTGTTCAACTTCCATGACGGAGGCACTATAAACCGGATGACTGACATCCTGTCTGAATATGATGTCACCATAATGGATTATCCTCTACACTATGAAGGCTGCCCATTACTCAAAATGGAACTGCTTCACCATTTTCTGAGGTCTTGTGAAAGTTGGCTCTCACTTGGGCAGCAACATTTGCTTCTAATGCATTGTGAGCAAGGTGGTTGGCTAGCCTTGGCCTTCATGCTTGCTGCGCTCTTGGTTTATAGGAAGCAGTACAATGGAGAGCATAAGATATTAGATATGATTTACAAACAAGCACCTTCTGAGCTCTTGCAACTTCTTTCACCTATGGATCCAGTCCCTTCTCAGCTGAGGTATCTGCAATATGTGTCTAGAAGGAATGTTGTCTCATCATGGCCTCCTTTTGATCAAGCTCTCAACTTGGACTGCATCATGCTTAGAAGTATTCCAAATTTTGATGGGGAGGGGGGTTGTCGTCCAATTTTTTGCATATATGGGCAGGATCCAATAGTTTCTGATCGAACTACAAAGCTCTTGTATGCAACTCCTAAAAGAGGCAAGTCCGTCCGATACTATATGCAGGTAATTTCATGTCTTATGTTTTGTTTCCTCAATTCCTTATTTTGTGTGTGTGCTTGCGCGAGCATTCACGCTCCTCATACGTATGTTCTGTCACCTAGATGATAAATGCATGTCCTATTAAAATTTTGAATGGTTTTTTATTTGAGCTAAAGTGCACCAACTTCTTGTGCTAATTATCTGATTGTCTAATCTGATGATTATGTGTTTAATTCATGCTATTTAATTTGGTCTGTAGTTCACGCTGCCTACTTACTAGTTATGATTGTCTAATTTTGGCATCACATCATCAATCAATTGTGGCATTTTATTGATATCTAGACTCTGTCAATTTGTTTTTTGGCTGAAGTGCACATAAATTATTGCAGAAACAGTGTGAACTGGTGAAAATTGATATCAATTGTCTTATCCAAGGGGATGTCGTGCTTGAGTGTATCAACTTGAAGGATGACATGGATGGAGAAGAGATGATGTTCCGTGTTGTGTTTAACACTGCTTTTATCAGGTCGAATATTCTAATTGTCAACTTTGATGAAGTAGACATTTTATGGAACGCCAAAGATTTGTTCCCAAAGGACTTTAGAGCAGAGGTACACATATCTCAGTCATTTTACTTTGGAATTAATAACTCTGGTGCCTTTGCTAACAGAAACTCATGCTATCTGTTGGATGAAGATTATTTTTTCAGATATGGATGCATCTTCTTCAGTTCCTCCATTTGACTTTTCTTACCTTGAGGATGATGCCCTTCCAGTTGATGCTTTTTCCAAAGTCCATGAGATCTTCAGTAACGTTGAATGGTCAGATGAAAGGACAGATGTTGGGCGTAATGTGCTTCAGCAAATTAATGCATCATATTCTGCCGATGAAAGATCAGATGCTGGTCGGAGTAGCCAAGAAGATACTAGCACTACACAAATAGGAATCAACCCTAATGACCTGGAGGAAACTAAAAGCAACATATCGTCTAGTAGCTCAGAAAGCTCACCAACTTTAAATGTAAAGCTTAAGCTTGTCACCTCCGTGAAACCATCTTCATATCCAGAAGCTTCATCAACAGTTTCTTCACCTGTACAAACTCCATCTTCTTCAGGTAGCACTGATTCGAAAAGTTTACCACTACACACGCCGCCAGAATCCTTGTATTCATCATCAGAGGGCAGCTGGTCTTCTGTACTAAGTCTTGCTCCAGAATCTTTGGGTCCATTTCTGGCTAGCCTTTCAGGTTCTTCTTGTCCGGCATTCTCCATATCCCTTGCGTCACCTTCATCAAATCTGCCACATTCTGCAGCCGAACTGACTGAACAGAATCTTGTGGGTAATGATGTAACTGAAGCACCTTTACAGATGCCCCCAAAGGACATTCTATCTCCTGCAGGACCTCAAATAGGGACTAGATCTTCCGGCATACCTCCACCTCCTCCAACACCGCCTGTAAAAGAGAGGCAAGTTACTAAATCTCCAGAATGTCATGTGTCTACTGATATACCTAGTACTGTGAGACCCGTTTTAAAGGAGAAACAAGCTTCTAATGCTCCAGAAGCTCCTCAACCTCCTCCACAACCTCCTCCACTTCCTCCTCTATTGATTTCTTCATCTAAGAATGCTGAAACAATGGTTGCAACTTGTGCAACTCCACCAGCACCACCATCAAGTGCTCCTCAACATCCACCCCCACCACCACCTTTGCAGAAACCACTACAAGAAACTAAAGAGATTGTTAGTGGAACACAAGCAAGTGTTAGATCTGGTTCACATTCTCCTCCTCCTCCTCTTCCTCCTCCCGCTCCTCCACTTTATTCACAACAATCTTTAGGCCCAAAGAATTTATTATCAGAACTGCCACCTCCACCACCTGCCATTACATCTGTACCTCCTCCACCTCCCTCACCGCAACCACCTATTCATTCACCAAAGTCTGAAAGTCCCGTAATGTTACCAGTGGTGCCACCTCCATCACCACCACAACCACCTCCACCGCCTCCTGCCCCACACCCACCCTCGGATGTTAGATCCGGACCTTCCCCTCCTCCCCCACCTCCTTACTCACAGCAACCTGCAAGTCCTGCACCCCCAGCCCCACCCCCACCGCCTGCACCTCACTCATCTCCAAGTTCTTCCAGTGTACCCACTGCCCCATCTCCTCCTGGTGGCCCACCTCCTCCTAGTGCCCCACCTCCTCCTGGTTCTGGGGTTTCAGCTCCTGCTCCACCTCCTCCATTTTGTCCCCCGAATTCAAGGAACAAGAAATTGTCGCGTACTATAAGTTCAAAGAATCAGCAGACCAAGAAATTGAAACCCTTGCATTGGTTGAAGTTAAGCAGAGCGGTACAAGGAAGCATATGGGCTGAAGCGCAAAAGTTGGGCGATGCTTCCAAGTAATTTCTGTGTTGCTTATACTGCATATCTCTTTCTAACTGTTGAAATATACACTAGAGAATCCAGGTGCCGCTTTTTTCATCAGTGTAATTTGGTTTTCCATGTAGGGCTCCTGAGATCGACATGTCAGAACTGTATACTCTTTTTGAAGCTGCTGTTCCAAATAGTGGGAAACAAAGTTCTACAGCTTCACGTGCCCCCAAAACCGAAAGAGTTCAGCTGGTAAGCCGTCTTCTACATTCACACAAACTTATGTTTTTCTATTTTTTTGTGGTCTATGCTGATTTTTTAGTTTGCCATGCATCTCCCTTTGAAGGTGAGAACAGCGATGCTATCAGACGGTGCTACTGAGCATTTTTTTGTTAGTAATCCATCGTCTTACTGATTATTTAGTCCTACATCCTAACTGTTGACTGTCTCTTGTTATGTGGTAGTCCCTTAGTTTCTAAATGAGGATACAAATACCTGACTTAAATAAGCAAGAAAAAAAAACAGAGAATAATTTCACTGGTTAAATGTTTTAGCCATTTCCTAGTATTCCTTATATTCTCTCCATCCTAGCCTCAGAAAAATTTAGCTACTTATGTTTTCAAATTTTTTTACTGATCAATCTAGTTTCGTCTCTTAGACATTTTTTTTTAATTGATTATTGCTTTCATTCAAAATACTGCCTGTCGGCACTTACACTTTCAAACTTGGAGCTACATACAACACCAAGTATATCAGAAATAGAAAGCCATGTGAGTCTGATAGTTAGCCTATACAAGTAGCTTCAGACTATCTATACAAAAACCTCTTTGAGAATAACTGAATTCTTAGTATCTATATTATGAACAATTATCTGAATCAGTGTCTCCCAGGATCCCGAAGTGTGCTTAAAGATCCGAAAGTTTCTTTCCAGCCAGCAGTGATAAACAGTCCCTGCAAACACTGCTCTCCTTAGTTTTGCCTTCAATGATTTCCCTTTTGCAACCCTCCTCATCCAAAGGCAGCAGTAGTCCCACGTACTTGGAGGGTTTGGCAGTTTGGAGATACTCAACATCTCAATCCAAATTTTCCGCGTAAATGGACAGTCAAAGAACAGATGATTTCTAGATTCCAGACTCACATCACAAAGTCTGCAGTAAACATTGACCTCATCATCCCATTTCATGACTCTATCCATAGTAGATAGTCTATTATTCATAGCCATCCAAGTGACAAAAGAGTGTTTGGGTACATGGAATGCACCCCATACCAATTTCTTCCAGCTCACAGTGTCATAATTTTCAATAATATGCAGGTATGCTTCCTTCAGCTGAAAATATCCCTTTCCAATACAATTATTCACCAGATCCATACAAACTGACCTGCATCTCAATATTTCTTTCCAGACAACTGATGAAGATTTTTTAATAGGCATAGTCTCAACATTCATACCTTTTATGTAGATAGCATGAATCCATCTCACCCATATGCTTTCTTTATCAGTGAACAATCTCCATAATTTTTTAGCATTTGCAGCAGTATTCCAAGGTAGCAGTGCAAATATCCCTAAACCCCCTTGAGCTTTTGGTGTGCAGATCCGAGACCAAGCCACTGGGGATTTCCGAGCTACAACTTTGCCAGTCCATAAAAAGGCCCTGCATTTAGCCTCAATTTCTTGGAGAGCCTTCTTTGGGAGTGGAAAAATCAAGGACCAGTAATTTTGGATGCTGAAAATTACTGCCGTAACTAGTTGAAGGCGCCCAACATAAGATAAGAATTTTGCTGTCCAGGGTTCCAGCCTTGTTAGGAATTAAATCCTTCAAAGGGCCACAGTGTCGGCTCAAAATTCTAGAGTCAACCAAAGGGACCGCTAGGTATCGGATGGGAAAACTGCCTTGCACCATACCTAACATGCCAAGAATTCTATTTCTTTTGTCATCAGAACAGGCAGCAAAGAAAACTTGACTCTTGTTAACATTACAAGCCAAGCCTGAGGCCTTTTCAAAAACTCTGAAGGCCACAGCCAAGTGTTGGACAGATCTGTAATCAGCTCCAGAAAAAATCATCACATCATCTGCAAACAGTAGATGAGTGATTCCCACTGCTTCACACATACGATGATATCTTACCAGTCTGTCCTCATACAACTTCCTTAAGAGTATGGATAGGTAATCCATAACTAGCACAAATAAGGAGGGGGAAAGAGGATCCCCTTGTCTCAACCCCCTGGCTGCCTTGAAAAACCCCTCAACAGAGCCATTCACTACCACAGAAAACCACGGCCTCTCAACACACATCATGACCCATTTGAGAAACCGAGGAGGAAAACCCATTCCCCTCAAGCAAGATTTAAAAAAACTCCATTTAACAGAGTCAAAAGCCTTTCTAAGATCAGCTTTAATCAACAATTTTGGAGGGTTATTAGCACGGCCATATCCCTGAACAAGCTCATGGCAAAGGAGCACATTATCAGCTATAGTTCTACCCTTAATAAAAGCTCCCTGACTAGAGCTAACCAGAACAGGCAGAATAGATTGCAATCTAAGGGTAAGAACTTTGGAGAGTACCTTATACACCACATTGCAGCAAGCAATTGGTCTGTCTCTAGGAGATGTAGCATGCTTGCTTTTTGGGATGACGTGAATGCAGGTGGCAGCCATTGCCTTCGGAATATGCCCTGTTTTTAGGCACCAATCAATAGCAGCAAATAAATCCTCTTTCACTAAAGTCTAATGTTTCTGGAAAAAGTCCACTGAAAACCCATCAGGACCTGACGCTTTTTAGGGCGCCATAGAGAAAAGAGACAGTCTCACTTCTTCCATAGAAAAATTCTGATCAACGAGACTCTGCTGTTCTTGAGAAATTTGAGCCCCATACCTCAAGACATATTGAGAAACACTAAAAGCTGGATAAGGATGGCTACATTTAGGCGAAAAATTTCATATCTGATTGAATAATGGAACGGAACAATATTGTATGTGGAAGTATTGTGATTGCCATTTTCTTTTGCCATACATGATATTGTGTTATCTGTCCAACTGATACCAAAACACGCTAAAGGACATTTTTAGCTTTATGAGCTAATATTTTCATCTAGATGCTGAGTGGGAAGGGTTTTCATGGGCCTACTTGTGCGTGTGAGATTAATTTATGTAGAAACTATCTGACTTTTTGTAACATCTGCATCACTAACAGAACATTCTGGCTTAAGAAGTATTCCTGAGTTTTATCTGTGACACGGTTGTCAGTTGAACAGATGTTAAACGGCTAAGATTATTAGTCTGTGAAGTGTCAGCATATAGGAGCAACGCAACTGCAACTTTTGTGATGACTTTTCTGGAAAATAGATGACTTTATAGACTTGTTTGAGCTTTAATTCAGTGGTTTTGGCTGCTGCAGATTGACCTCAGGCGAGCATACAATTGTGAAATCATGCTTTCAAAGGTGAAGATTCCATTACCTGACTTGATGGTAAGTTAGATAACTCTGTTGTACCATTTTTTCCCTCCTGCCACACTAACAACAACAATAATGACAAACTAAACCATAATCCCAACTACTTGGGGTAGGCTACATGAATTGTATGTCTCCCTCTTGTCAGTTGTTGGCAAGCTCCTCTGGAAGACCTAGAAGGGCAATATTCTTTCTACAGTGATTCCTCTGCCTTTCTATCTGTCTTATAACTTTCCCATTTACGGTTACCTTAATTTACCCATCCTCTATGATTGTGGTGATTGTCTACCCCAACTCTCCCTTGATGCACTTTACGACTGCTTCATTCTCATCTTCATAACATTCATTTTGGTTGAATGTTGCTTTTTCATCACCCAAAACTTTTTACTGTACAGTATGGCTGATAAAATGGCTGACCTGTAATACTTTCCCTTCAGCCTAAGCTTCCTTGACCACCAAAAAAAAAAAGATATTTCAAATTTTAATGCTTTTACTTGTTAAACAAAATATTTTTTCACCTAATGGGAAGTTGAGACGATAACATTCATTCACATTTTCAGAACAAAATCTGTTAAACTCATTTCAGTAAAAAAAGTTTTCTTTTTTATACATTTGGGAGTATGGGATGGGAAAGGTGGAGGCTTGAGCTCAAGACCTCCACCCAATGTCTCTAGAGCATAACCACTAGGCTAGATGCTCAGGACAGTTTGGTTTTCTTTTATGTAAATTGCTTGGTGTGTGCGTTATTTGGCTTGTTATCTTTATGTCATTAGTGCATTCTTGACAGTGCTCTGTGCTGGCTCTGGAGGAATCAGCATTGGATGCTGATCAGGTAGATAATGTCATAAAGTTTTGTCCGACTAAAGAAGAGATGGAAGTGTTGAATGTAAGCTTGTTAATCTGTTGATTAAACTGCTCAAATATTTTCTTTATTGTTTTAAGGAATGATTGGGGAGGATATTTAAGGAAGGGTTAATTCTGTTTTCTGTAAATGAAAACAGTGTATTATTTAGATACTAATGGTAATTTCTGCCTTCAGAACTACACTGGGGACACGGAGAAGCTAGGGAAATGTGAACAGGTCTTTTGTCTCTTTCAACTTATTCATTGTGTATGATGATTAAATTTTCTAAAAAGTTTATAACCACTTTCTGTTGCACTTGGAATATCTTAAAATACTAATATGTGCTACTTAGCTTGTCGTTTCATAATTCTATTCTACAGTTCTTCCTCGAGCTGATGAAAGTTCCTAGAGTGGAGACCAAGCTCAGAGTATTTTCATTTAAGATGCAGTTCCAAACCCAGGTTCGGAAATATCTCTCTGTTCCAACATGGACATGGTTTTCTGCTAGCCCTTCTGATTTGGCTCTGTACTCTAGGTCAGTGATCTAAGGAAGAGCTTAAATGCAGCAAATTCTGTGGCTGATGAGGCAAGTATTTTTCTGTCCTTGTGAACGCAAATACGTGGTAACAGAGTTGGCATGTCCCAATTGCATTTTTCACATTTTCAGATCAGAACCTCTGTTAAACTAAAGAAGATCATGCAGACGATTTTGTATCTGGGAAATGCTTTAAATCAAGGAACTGCCAGAGGTGAGTTTAAATAGTGTTGTAGTTTATCACCATCACAGGAACTTTATCATCAACCCCTGGAACTGAATCTTTACTTCTTTCATTCCATTTTTGCCTTGAGTTTCTATTCAATTACATACCATAAACCTGTCACAGTAATTTATTTACCACGGTGGTCTCTGTATTGAGGTGCACACCCACACATACAAGTAGACTCCTTGTCCCCTCTAAAACAGACACCTTTACATGAAGTAAATTTTGGTACATTTATGTCTTTATTTTCCAACTTTTCCGTGAAGCAACCTAATATGTCAGAAAGTTTAAATTACTACATTTTCTACTCTGGGAAAATACTGGTTTCCATCGCTTCTTGAGACTCTTGTTCAAATTCATTTTCTCTTTATTATGAGTATTTTAATCAATTGTACACTTAGTTACTGCCATTTAATTTCTTATTCTATCTGTTATCTCTTCCCTCTAGGGTCTGCTGTTGGTTTCAAGTTGGATAGCCTTCTTAAGCTGACAGATACTAAGTCACGAAATAACAAGATGACTCTCATGCACTATCTTTGTAAGGTAAAGGACAAAGCTGATTATTAGTCTTTAGAAACCATGTTTCTGAGAATTAGACACGTGTGAAGTGGACTGGAAGAAACTCCTCCTCCCCTTTCTTTTTATGGCTTTTGCACATTGACCCCTATTTTTTTTTTTTAATAATATGTTGCTCTCCTATTATTTTAAACACTACAAAAAACCCGCATTTCTATTGTTTGTGTATGTTTTCGTGCATTCAACTTCCAACCATCATGCTACTTTAATTTTTTTTTAACCATGCATCCTTTAGTTTTATGGTTTTTTCACTTCTACTATAATTCTTTATTTTTATAATCTATTCATTTTAACCTTAGACATTTTTAATTGAATATAATGACCAATCGCTTTTCTTTTTTAGACGTTAACACACTAACACTCTCTTCCCAATGTTTATGTGCATTTTCATCTGTACAACTTCTCAAGAATCTTACTACATTTTTTTAAAATTTTCGCATATATCACGTGTCCGCATTTCTCTTAATCGTTTAACATGAGAATATTTAGCTGCAATTTAAAATTGTCTACCTCATACACCTAAATAAATGTGAAAAGTTTGTTGTGGTTAAACATGAAAATTCCAGTTACTTATCATAAATTGGTGGTGTTACAAAAACCAAAATGTCTAATTAATATGATTTCTTTTATAATATTTTATTTTACATCAATTACCACATGAAAAACACATGACAATATTTACCAACGAGTTTTTCGCTATACTCATAAGAGAAAATAAGTTTTGAATTTTAAGAATTTCCAATCATCACTTTGATTTTTTTCATTGTCCCACCCGCGGGTGGCGAAAACTAGTTAAACAACATTTAGGGCTTTGTACAGAATTACTAGTATATGTCTAGTGAAAATCTCAACTGACTGAACACTTAAAAAGGCGAATTACCATGTTATTTCATACTGGTTTATGTATAAACAATCTATCCCATATGTTTGCTTTACAATCTGACTGATGAATTAAACCATGTTCTGGAATCGGTCAGACCTCATATTTCATTAAGTTATTCTAAAAATTAATATCAGTCAACCGAGTCTTAATCTCAACTCGTTGGGGTCGGCTACATGAATCTTGCATCTCCATTCATTCAAAAAAATTAATATAGTGCGAAGTTAATACCAAACGCTAAGATAGTGGTAGTTATGTTACAAAGTCTCATAGCAGAGCCACCAAAAAAATTACACCAGTGGGGGCAACCTTTAAATATTTGGGTGATTGGGGGCATAATAATAAAATCTAAAGGGACCGTTTTCTATAAAACTTTATATACTATACATTTATTAACCCAAAAGTCTCATGAACGCCGCCACCCCTACTCATATATATAATGTTCATATTCAGTGTGTATCAGTAGATGCAGCAATATTTTTAATAATGGGCAGGATAGACCTAAGACTTGTTCAGTAGAAATTGTCAGGAAAAATCTTGCTTAAGGAGTTCAATAAGGTATTTTCCTTCAGTTCAGTGGGATGGAGATACAAGATTACCAACCCACAATCAATTGATACCATGGTTTTTGCATGAACTTAAGTGTTAACTAGCTTTAAACAGTTAATTGACATTAGAAACTTCATGCCACCAACCCCAATGTAATTGGTATTAAGGTGTTCTGTGATGATGACAATGATGATAATGGAGGCTTTGTGATGTCTCAATTTAGAGAAAACAGATATGAATAGAAATGAAATATAGCTTATGAGTATATCGTGCACTCAGGCTTCGAAATGATGACTACATTACATATATTGGAGAAAGTATCTTTAATACTCCGTACTAATAGTTTATGTCGAGATAGTACTTGAATGATTTCCAGTATAGATATAGCAGCTTTCAACAAAACAGCTGATTTTGAAATGTTATGGAAGTACATGATTCAGATTGAACTCTAAGCATTAACCGTGTTAAACCTGAAAGAAATATAGGTTAAAAAATATATCTGCAGAATAACGTTGAACTATTTTTGGTAACAGTGTCTTGAGGTGAACTACTCGTGTAATTGCATTCTCTTTGCTGAAGGGCTCGAGACTCTTTCAGTTTATGCTTTACGGAAAATACCGTGCATGCATGATGGAGTAAAACAATTAGAAGGGGCAGATTTACATTTTGTAGAGCCTGATGGTCATTCTGGGTTTTTATTACAGATCTATGTAAAGAATATCTTAACATAAGACTAACCAGTTTAACACTTTAACTGATTGGGTCATCAGGCTGATAATCATGGCTGTGTAATTTTGCGTGGATTTTTTTTTTCTTATATCTCCATATTAGATATCAAGAGAGAAAAGTTGAAGTAGAGATGAAAAAATGGATGGGAAGTGTAAAATGTGAAAACATCAGATATTAGAATTGTAAAAGAATGGACCAGGATGACCTGGGTTTTATATACTGGTCCAAATCTTTTCTTCATGCATGTAAACTGGACCCGCTTTTGACTTGGAGTCTTCTTCCTTGCATACCTATTGTATTATGGGGGCGCAAGCTGGTGCACTAAGCGCCAGCTATATGTGAGGCCGAAGAAGGGTCCGCGCACTTGGGTGCACAAAATGCAGCCTTTCGCTGCATTTTTGCAGGAGGTTGTTTCATGATTTGAACTCATGACCTCCAGGTCAAATGGCAACAGAACAACTGTTGTGCCAAAGGTTTCTCCTCACGTTGTAATTATAGATTCATTAAATTGGATGAAGTTACACCCTTTCATTTGAGAAATTTTCATGCATGCAGTGTTTTCCCTTATGCATGCTTCTGGATACAAGTTTAATTCTTGTTCGCTTATGTTTAGTGTGCTTGATAAGTTATAGGTGCTTGCTGAAAAAACTCCAGAGCCCTTAGATTTTTCAAAGGACCTTTCCAGTCTGGAATCTGCCTCAAGGGTTTGTCTTATCTGTTTACCTGAAGTAAAAGTTAACTATCACAGAAATCTCTTTTAGCTAATATGAGATCCTTTGTCCAGGTTCAATTAAAATTTTTGGCTGAGGAAATGCAATCCATAAGCAAAGGATTGGAGAAAGTGGTGCAGGAATTATCTTGTTGCGAAAATGATGGATCTATTTCTGAACAATTTCAAAAGGTACTTTGGTAAATACTGGTTCCTACATGGAACATAGATAGTGCACTACTTCCCAATTATTACTTTGTTTACCATTTCATTTGCAGCCACAGTTTGGTCATTGCTTGTTCACAATAATTCACTTTCTTCATCATAATTTTTTTTTCTAAATTATTATACAAAACAAAGGCTCTAATCTTATAAACTATAAGAATTGCTTTGTTACATGAGCATGAGTTTAAATAAAATATTATCGTTATATTGTGCTTTAATAAGTATGTTCTTTCCCTTGATCTTTTACTTTCTCAGAATTTGAAGGAGTTCCTTTGTTTTGCTGAAGCTGAAGTCAGATCTTTGGCTTCATTGTATTCTGGAGTGGTAAACATTGAACCTGTTTTTTATGAAGAAGAACAACTGTATGCTAGTTATGCTTGTTGGCAGTCTTTCGTTACTCTTCACGTTGATTATTGTGGAC
>JBBYHH010277713.1:0-12726 GCA_038382905.1 Daphne laureola
AACGCATTTCTGGCCTCCTTGTCCAGAGATCCTCGCAGCTCCGCTCCACCCTCCGCCGCCAGGTATGAGTGCTGTAGAAAAGCAATCGCCGCCTGCTGCACAGAACATGGGCACCAACTCGGCTAATGCATATGCTCTATTCTTTATTGATCACCTATTTCACAATCCTAGTCGTAATTTGCTTTTCTTTCTACTTGTTCGTTGCAGTTCAGGGATAAAAACTAAACGGCCGCTACTTCAGTTAGATTTCACCGCCTTCCCCTTTCCCGCGCTAGCTAGGGAAGGTAGTACGATTGACACTTTTTTCTTTTACATCTATCTATCCTGTTCTTCCGGCTGACGATCTTCTTCATCTATTTTGAGTGATAGGGCTTAAAAAATTTAGGGCCTTTCCAGATCATGCCTTGCTAAGTTGGAAAGGATTAGTTCCGCCATTTAAGAGGTATAGAGTTAGAGCGGCTGATAAAGGCAGAAATGGGCACCAGAGCTTCCATGACGGAAACTTTAATCAAGGTGATGATAAAGTGGTAACAGAGTCCAAGGATCCCATTAGCCGGTTCCGTGGAATGGTTGTGGCTTTCCCTCCTGTTTTTGGAGTAAGCATCATTTTTCTGCAATTGTTTCTTGTTGTCATTTTCATGTAATATGTGCTGTTCGTTTATCCACAGTTTCTGTGGGAAAAGCTTGGAACTTGTTTCATTTATGTGGTGAGTTTTTGGTTCTTTACATTTGATCTCAGGGCAGAACAATTGGAGGCCGTGGTTTTGTGCCTGCTTTGCTTGTTGCTGCTGCCGCTGTATTATTCATTTCAATAAGAGCATACGTGGTATGGAAGTCGAGGCAGAATCATCCAGGTTCTGTGGCTGATTTGGTTAGACGGGGGCAGCTCCGTTCAGATAGAAGAGGCATGTATGGTTCATTTCCTTGCTTTGCTCTGCCCTTGTTTTCTGTCACCTCCTAATTGTTTTAGACATACAGTATGTAACATCATGCGTCCTATAGATTTAATTGGTTTCATCATTTGCTGGAATAAAGTATTTGTGGATTTTTGGTCACTTTATCTTCCATTATATGCTAGATGCTGACTCAAAATTAATGTTTCAGTGTATTTTGCCTGCTTGTTATGACACATTTTTCTTTGGTTTGAAGTTCTAGTTAATCTGTTCTCTGAAATATGCTTTTTCTATAGATCCACACCTCTCAAGTATGAAGACCCCTTTAATAATCCTATGGTGAAGCTTGGTAAGAGCAATTCTACTGTGGAGATGTGTGGCAAAGTTTACCGCTTAGCCCCCGTCACCCTTACTAAAGAGGAACAAGCAATTCATCAAAAGAGGAGGTCAAGAGCATACCAGTGGAAGAGACCAACAGTCTTTATCAAAGAAGGGGATGCAATTCCTTCTGATGTTGACCCTGATACTGTGAGATCAATTCCTGCAAATCACCCGTTTGCAACAACAGTTACTGACATTGATGAAGGCTTGGCACAGAACAATGTCTACCAGAAACATGGTGTTCCATTCCGTATTCAGGCTGAGCATGAAGCACTGCAGAAAAAGCTTGAGGCATTGCAGAATGTGAGTAGCGATTTACCTGTAAACTAGCTTAAGGTCATTGTATAACATATGATGTTCATGATTAGCGTATTCAGTACATGGTTTCCACCAATATCAATCTTGTTATGTAGCATGCCTAAATAGTATCCTTCTATCATCATGTTCTTGTGGTTTGTTTTGAATGCGAGGTGAGAAAGAATTATGATTCTGCCGATTTTGGACTTGCACTGTTTACTAACAAGAGGGTCATTAGAAAGTTTTTGTTCCCACTTTATTTGCATGAGTTTATATTGTGATCTGATTTTGTCTATCATTCTATTGAAACCAAACATCATTGTGAAGAACCCTAAGTACGAAGGCAATGATATCCGTAAACTAGTCCTGCAAGTAAGATCCATTTAAGCCTCATATGAAACAATTTATGAAGAATTTGATTGGTTATATCTATGGTTTTGTTAGCAACTGTGCTGCTTCTTTCATATGTTAAGATTTTGTGTAGATGGAAAGCAAAGTCACGTTCATCGTGGCAGTACAGAGTTTGTGCTGCCTCACTTAACCTTAGCTTATATGTCGCCATGCCCTCCTTTCATTGTTCCTTTTGATGAATTTGTGATGTTCCTTTAATGAGTTATTTCACTTTTATTTGTACTGCCCTCTTGGATGCAGGAGGAAAAGCTCAAGAATCTAGCAATTGACAGTAGAAATGCTAAAGATTTCCAGAGACCATTTAAGTCAATTGCAGAGTCGGATGATGATGCAAATGGTAACTCTGCATACAAGAAGGTAGTCGACTCTAGCCCAACTCGACAAGAACATGCTTCAGATATCGTTGAAAGTTCTAAATCTTGCGAGGAAAGGCACAAATCCTAAGTTCACTGCCTTACAGGTTCCAGCGATCCTTGTCAATCTGTTAGTGCACGTGAGAAGTTTTGAATTCAGAAGGTAAATCTGGAAAAAAATCGCTCGTAGGTGTTTGTAAAGATGCTGCTTTTTGTTATGATCCTTGTATATGTAACTAATGTCAAGCGTTACATCGCATTTCCCCTTTCCAAGGAATCAACAACAAACTCTAGTTCAATTTTTTCACGAATGGCGCCATTCATGTAAGCTGACGTCTATGAATTCCAAGGAATCCAATGTACAGGATAAAAATGGACAGGCCGCCTTTGGATTCTACTTTTGTGCAACAAGTGATGGTTTGGCCATCATATGCCATAATCAACGGAGCCCTTAGCGCACCCGAAGCACAATCACGTCAATTTTCTTGAATTGAGCAATGAGTGGTTTTTCCTACATATGATTTCTTTACTAGTAACAAAATTAAAAGAGATACAATTTGAAGCTTCCTCACCATGAGGTTGGTTCTATTGAGCATCCCGGATGAACAATGTTTTCTTGTGTCCCGCGAAAACCTACAACTAATATGCACAGAGCTTGAAGAATCATGTTTACATACAATGTGGACGCCACCACAGACACCGGACAATATTGTTTATTTACAACCACCACCCAAAATTTTGGGACTTGGGACTGATCTATCAAAGAATCATGTGTTGATTCTAAAACATATTTTACACAAACCTTATTCCTATGCGGCTGCTGGAAACCCATTCCAGCCTCCATCAATGCACGACTGTCTGCCACTCAACCAGAAGCAGCAGTATGAGGAAGTGCACCCTGCATCTTCCACCTTCCACATGAAAAATCTAATGCGACTCTGACAATACGACTCCTCCGGTGAGCATGACTACCGTAAGACCTGCATTATCATAAACACATATACCTTTAGAAAAAATCAAAGGATAGCAACAACATTTTCTCCAAGAGGGAATATACACATTTGCAGCTTACCTGTAGAATGCAAAGTAAATAAGTTGCAAGGCTAGATCTGAAGACTGCCACTCAGGTAGCAGCTCCGCTGTTCTTAGTCCTGCTGCAAACTAAGGATACCTACAAATGATTAACAACCATTAGCGGCTAATCAACACCTCACCTTGAATCTCTCTCCGATAGGTTCCTTTCATTACTCACCTTGATCAACAGCTCACCCGGATGTTTGGTCAGAAGTGCCACTTGCCTGGCCATGGATAAACTGGGGAGTAGAGACTATAAACTGTGGTTGTGCTGGATGAGGAGACGCCACACCTGCAAATAATGTGTTGGGTGTTAGATATATGTTCTAAGAAGGTTTAAGGACATTATCAAACAACCAAATAGCAGTGCAAGATATTTATACAATCAGCAACTATTCAGAGAAACGAGACTCCTGCAGAACAGTTCTGAAAACGGAACTGAGGAGGATCGGCATTTACCTGCAGGATAAGGTGCTTGAACTGTGGGCAATGGAGATGTAGTGAGTGGACTACCATTAGCTCCAGCAAATTGCAGTAACTGCTGGCTTGGCAGTGCATACCCCTGCACTGCTGCATAAGCATGCCCGCTGGGGACAGTTTGTCCTAGTTGTCCATACGAATAAATAGCCGGATTTGGGTTTACCGCCCCAGGCACTCCATATATCTGAAGGTACTGCTGACCTGAATAAGGGTTGTAAAGACCCTTCATAAAATGCAACAAGAAACAAAGAAACAGGCACCATAAGCATTTTTTAGCAGGGAAATAAAACTTGAGTGCCAGCAATTCATATCAAGACAGCAACCTGCTGATAGACATATTCAGGTCCGTAAGCAGTGTACCTGAACAGATTAAGCAACAAATGAATTTCAGATATAAAGCAAATCAAACCATACATCAAACAGTCAGAAAAACATGCAAAGCAAAGCAGCTACATGATGACCAGGTTTTCAAAGCTCCTACTCCCACATAGCCTAAAATTTTACTGATAGCTAAAAAGCTTCGGTACTAATTGAAGACATGCCCAAAACCTTTGTTTTGAGAAGTTCAGAAACCAAAAATTGCAGTCCTGTTTGTTAAAAAAACACTGAGCCTGGGGAGGCATCCTCCGCAACTATCATTTTGCTATCCTGCAATTACCAATCACACCACGTTACAAGATGATACTTTTGGGCGCTAAACACAGAATCTACGTCATGCACTAATTTGTCCTTAGGTTAATGTAAATCTCCAAACTAACATTACATATTTTGGTCAGTATGTAACTCATGGATGGGGGAGAATAATGAACAGAGGGTCAAAAGAAATTTACAGTAGAGATGCACGCTAAGGCTGACAGCTTATCCTCCAAATAGTCTACTAGCCCCAACGTACACAAGATGAATGTATGCACTAAGATGAATTTTGCCTTGGAAAAAATAAATCATGGTAAAAACGTGATAAGAAGGTAACTAACGCATCTGCATATACAAGTATATGCAAATTTCTCATGTAGTTTAGATTCTAACTTCTAGGACATAAAACTTCACATCCCTGTTTGTATTGAAATCGAATCCTCTTATTCAACACGAAGAATCAATGGATGGTATTATCAGAGTAGAAAAGGAAAGATGCATCTGTAGCCGAACATTTATCATAATACTCCCAGAAAGCAGAACTAACCCATAAGGATACATTAACCCTTGTTGGTAGTTGTAAGAAACTGGAGGCTGGTAGCCAATACCTCCTCCTGCATATGCCCCCCGGGCAGCGTGGGCTCCTGTGATATAAGGAGATGCTGGTCTCAAACGTCCTACCACATTAAAATGGAGACCATCATGGTTCAGACAAAACACTTAATTTTCCAGCTATATCAAAGAACAACAAAACTTTGTCCAACCCAACTGTTACAGTTCAACCAGAAAATGGGGAGAAAGGCCTGTTAAAAATCACGAGTCACACCATTGTAAATGTAATTTGTAGGCTCATCGTACAAAATTTCAATGTTTTCAATAATCAAATCCCTGGAAAGAAGTATCATGGTGCGCCTCAAAACATAAGACAAGTGCCACGCGCAACCAAACATTAAAATAGTAATAATTAAAATAACATGTTATGTTTAGGAAATCTACTTATAAAATAGCCTAATTCTTGCAAATTGGGGATGAAAGTACCATAAGGCAACGAAGGCCGAGGGCGTCCAAGAGAAGCCAAATTACAATTTGCTCGTCTGCCATCAATAATGGGAGTAGGATCAGCACAAGCTCTCCTTGCAGACTCCGGATCCCGGAAAGTCACCTACACCCTCCATACAAAAATGCAGAGAAACCCAAGTCATTCGACAGCCTCCAGGTAATTTCAATTACGTTCGTTCAAACAGTTATTAGAACATCCATCTAGTGCGAGTTTAGGCCCTTAAATTATTAGTGGAGAGCAAAGGAAACAAAATTAGTTGCGAAAATGATAAGTTGATCAGATTCATTCCATTCCAATAGCACCAAGCATCAGAGACAATGGCAAAACGAAAAAATCGAACTAGGTACTTGTGGTTATTCAGCTTCTGCAATATCACATTAACCTACACGACAATGGTGCATACTTGCAGCAGTCAAGGTCCAAAATTAGCGGTTTCAGTATCAGAAAGTAGTATTGAGAGAGAGAGAGAGAGAGAGTACTCACAAAACCGTAACCTTTGGAGCGACCGGTATTCTTATCAGTGATAACGACTGCCTCGAGAATTTCGCCGAACTGTTGGAAGTATCGTCGCATGGTTTCGCTCTGAGTTTCCCAGGCAAGGCCTCCAACGAAGACCTTGGTGAAGGTAGTGTCACCGAAGGGCGAATTCAAGTATTGAAATCCTCCAGAGGGAGGCGGAAGCGGCTGATAGGCCATTAGAGGTTAAGAACTGCGATTGAACTAAGAAAGCGATGAGAATCGGGAGAGAACGCTAAGGGTATGAGGCATGGCTGGCGATCACAAACATAAACCCCGGAAAAACCCTAAGCTAGAAGGAAGAAATTATGGAAGGAAAGTGGGTGGATTGGAACAGGAAAGGCGACGAGAGAGAATCAGAGGACAGCAAATAAAGCGTTGGAGAGACATAATTAAAAGGAGAAACCCTAGCGGAGCGGGGCCGACCAGACCAGGGCTGGAACTAAGTCGGTGAAATTTTGAAGGGAAACATAAACAAAACAATAAAAAAGGGGTTTGCAAGATTGGGGCTTTTTTGATATGCTAATTGGCTTCGGGGTCAGTTCGTTCAGAAACAACAAGATCGAATCGCACGAAATACTCCACTCGCTACCACTCTAGCTCTACGTTTGAATCATGGAGCGAGAGAGAAAGAGAAGAAGTTGTATATATCTTTGAAGGTAAACTAAGCATCATAAGAGCTCAGTTATGATTTGCAGGGCGGAGACTTCATCCATCTGAAAGAGAAGAAGAGGACAGCAGACAGAACAGGGGAGGGAGACGAAGAGGAGAAAGAAAGAAAAAAACAGGGAAAGGCAAAAAAAAAAAAAGGAAAAGAAAAAGAAAATTTTCTTCTCTGACTCTGAGTCTGAAAGAGAGGTGGATGGATAATTGTGCGAGTAAAGACGACAGCTTAGCGTTTCCCCAGGTGGGACCTTGCCACCAAGATGGGGAAACTGCAATTCATTCCTCTACCTTTACTGTTAATTGCAATTCACCCTCAGATCTCTCTACTTATTGCCCTCAGGTTTGGTTATATCCACATACCCCTAGCTCTACCTAGGGGTGTAAAACGAATCGAGCCGTTCATGACCCAGTTCAAACTCGAGCTCGAACCACATTAAACGAGCTGAACTTCAAGAGTAACGAATTCGAGTTTGAGCTGAAATTTTGATTTGAGTAGTAAAACAAGCCGAGCTCAAATCTTTAAGACTCGGTTCGAGCCAGCTCGCGAGTCAATTCGAGTTAGGAGTATAAAATGAACCGAGTCATTCTCGAGCTCGAACAGTCAAACCACGTTAAACGAGCCGAGCTTCACGAGTCATGAACCTAAGGAAGAGGATGGCTTTGGGATAATTTACAACTTAGTCCTTATTTTTTTCTTTCTATTTTAATTAATTAAATACTTAATTTTTGTTAACTCACGAACTATCGAGTCGAACTCGAATATTAGACGAGTTGAGCTCGAGCTCGAACTAGTGATGTCTAGGCTCGAATCGACTCGTTTACACCCATAGCTCTACCTCATGATTCAAAAAATCAGTCTTCAACATTAGTGTCTAACACTCTCACTCTCATCGTCACAAATCTACATGGTGAAAAGGATGGTCACCCGCTTTTCTTTCAACCAATATATAATTTATTTGTTAAACTCTTTAAAATTTAATATAATGGACTTCTATATTTTAAGGAAATTAACAATTAGCTCATGAAGTTTGGCATAATCTTTATTTTACCTTCCACATTTTCAAAATTCTTGGGAAATCCCACTAAGTGTAACAAAACCTACAAAAGCACCCCTGAAACTTAATTGTGGTTAAAATCTGTTAAATCTTGAGTTTAATTATAAAAGTTATACTTCAAGTTTTTAAATTTAATAATTTAACCTTATAGTTTTACCATTTAACAATTTTGCCCTCTCCCCCACCAACCTATCACCCAAAGTCTGCCAAAGTGGAGAAGGGCACAAACAGGACAGACAACTAGTTCTACAACCTGAAGAAGCAACAAAAACAAGAGTACTTGACTTTCTTGGCCGGTTTTCGACAGCTGGGTCCGAAGAACGCGATTCTGAACAACTTGGCGTTGTCGGATGTGGAGTTGCAGGATCTGATTGCCGACACTAACAACCTGGTGTCGAAGGAGAGGGATGACAATGGGTAGGTTTATTATATATGTGTATGAGATTGATGGGGCTAGGAAAACTTTATGCTCATTTCGTGAATGCGTCAGTGCCAAATTGGAATCGTGACTAAGAAATGTTAAGGCACATTCACGAGTCCTTTAAGACCGTTTTTTTTAAGACAACAATAATTTTATTAAAAAAAATATGAAATTTACACTAAACCCAAAAATGAATTATGGGTCACTCCTTACTCCAATATATCACCAGAATCACCTTACAAAAATAGCATTTTTTTTTTTATACAGAGAGGGTATGGTTGGGGATATTGAGATGTCCTCACGAATATGACCACTAAGTCAAATGTTCAAGACACAAAAGTAGTATTTTATCCATTCTCCCGAAAATTAACTTCTCCAATATTGATTTTCCTCTAACCCTTGGAAGCCCTAAACTCAAAAATGGAAGGAAACAATTCCATAGATTGAGTAAATGTAGGCCCCACACTATAAAAAATATAGAAAAACTACTGCCCCCTCACCTAAATTCCTTTAACATATACCTCCGACCCAAGTGTTCAGTTCAAGATTCCAGCCTTGCGGTGGCTCTCAACTGAATCCACAAGTGTTTCTTCCAAGGATCTATACATCCAACCCAATTTCTGTAGCTTCTCTGACCTAATTACAATCTCATCATCCACATCAGTGAACCTGTCAACCAGAAACACGATGATATAATCAGTATAATGTGTGGAATGGAAATCATTCTCTTTGAAGAGCAGAATTGTCGAAATTATATAATACAGTCATACAAATGCCTCAACAGACATCCTGCATTAATACATTACTACCGTTTGGGATAATTGTAGTTAGGATACAAATTCCTCAGCTTGTCTACTAGATTGCACTCTTTTATCGTGTGTGACGTGCATATGTAACGTCCTTTAGCCTCAGGCTTCTCATACACTAGAATTAGTGAATCAACCACATCACGCACATCTACTATTATCCTCTCCTTGTTTTCCCTTGATTCATATCCTTCTGAAGAAAAGATAAGACATAGAAATGATCATCCACATGACTATGATACTCGAATACATTCAAAATGGTAATGTTGATTATTGCCTTTCATTATCCATAAAAAAAATAATACTACTAAAGAACAACAACAATAGGTGTCATACTAGCTAAATGTGAAAATGGCATAAGCAGAAGATGAACATCAGAATGAAAACCTTGTGAACTCAATGGGAAAATATGAGGTTGATCCTATTCAGCAGCCAAAGAGTGACAACAGACTAGCAATAAGATGAAATTGGTAGAATAAACAGCCCAAAAGAGCCGATACATGAATGATGTAGTTATGATTCTTAAGAAGGTGGGATCAACAACACCTGTTAGAAGGTTGAGGAGGATGAAGCTACTAGCGTTGGTAGTGGCCTGAAGGAGGGGCCCCAACACCAAGCCAGGACAAATAGTGACAACATCAAGCCCAGTGGTCTTAGCAAACTCAAAAGTTGCCATCTCTGCTTCTGTTTTAGACAAACAATACCAATTCTAGGAGGCATATAAAGAGGAAGCATAAATTTAGTGATTAATTCTATGATATTTGCAAAAGAAGAAGTTTCAATATATAAGTTTTGTGTCCAACAAGCTACTTACGCTGGTTGCTTTACAGTGGTCTTTGTCAGACCAACAATCCTCATCCATAACTTGACCTTTGGAACAATTGGGGTTCATGAAAACAGCAGCTATGGGCGAGACAACAACAAGCCGTTTAATCTTAGCCTCGAGACAGGCTGCGAGCACATTCTTTGTGCCATTGACGGCCGGTTGGATCAATTCTACCTACGTACGTACGACGTAGATTACGAATTACTATGAATTAGCAGTTAAGGTGATGATAATTATTAGTACTCCTACATATTATTAATTAATCCAGGCTTGCGAAATGAAATTAAGGGAGAGGGAGAGAGTCGATCGAGCAGAGGTAGGTAGGAATTGAAACAAAAGTGCTTAATTACTTCGGGATTGGAAACATTGGAGGAGGGAACTGGAGAGGCAAGGTGAAAGACGCCGGTGCAGCCGGTAATGGCCCGAGAAATTGAATCTGGGTGGAGCAAATCAGCCTCGACGAGCTTCAAATTCCGGTCGGCGTTTTCTAGTTTGGTGAGATGGCCGTACTTCTCATCCCCTGCGCATTATTCATGCATGCATGCACAAGATCAAACAAAGCATTAATGAAATTAATAAGATCAGTACGTAGGTAGGTAGTACTGGAAGAATGCGGTCTTAATTAATTAATTAATTATATACCGAGTCGTCGGACGGTGGCGTGAACGGAGTAGCCTTTGGAGAGGAGGAGCTTCACCAGCCATGACGCCATGTATCCTCCGCCGCCCGTAACGCACACGCTTTCATTCACCCGTCTCATTCTCAATCTTCCTTCATTCTAATTACTTTTTAATTAGTTTTCACCTCTCTGTCTCCGGATTGAAGCAAGTCATTTAATTAAGGAAAAAGTTCACTATCCACTATTACCGGATCCATCCAATTTATTGGGTGGTCCTCATTTCATATACTACTATTTATAATTTCTTTGATAAAACCCAATTGTTTTACTACAACTGTCTTTTTATGATAGTTTAAACTTTTGAAAGTAATCTTAAATTTCGATATTATTATTAAATCAGATAAGGTACCAAATATGGATACAAAATTAGTCAGTACTCATCCAATCTATAAATTGATCCTCATAATATAATATTTATTTGGAAAATACCATTAACTACCACAAAATTAGTAGACAAGTAATTAGTTGTATATTTCTTTATAGCAACCTTCTTTTTACAACTCGCATCTTTAGAGACTTTCATGATAGAGTGATATAGTGTGGTGAAGGTGATTTTAGCTTGTCTTCATTTTATTATTGAAAGGAGTGTGCAATTGGGGTGGATGTTTGACACAAATCACCCCAAAATCATAAAAATTGAATTAAGGAGGTGATGTGTCAATCATCCACCCATTGCACCTTCCATTGAATGGAGACAAACACTACTTGGTGAAGGTGGATGGTGGCGGTTATTATTTAGAGTAATATACTATATCTCCAGAAAGCTTACCCAAGTCACTCCTAAATCCTCACCCCACTCACAAAAAGATAAAAGTCATATTCTAAAAACATCAGAATCCGATAGACTGAGGCTCATCCAGGAATATATATATATATATATATTGATATAACATAAAAAATGTAACAAATGCAAACAATCTATTAGAATCCCGGAATTTACTACATTCTAATTGTAACTGATGTAAATAAATGAGAATTTGATTAAAATTGAAACTCTTTAAAACTATCACACCTTTCACTTTCTTTTTCCTTTCTTATTCCCCCTTTCTTCGTCCGTCGTAGGTGTGAAGTTGTTCATCGCGCCGTCATCTGAAAGTCTGATTTTTGTGGTGGGTTCCGACGATTTTAGGCGATCAGAAGTGCAATGATGACAAACTCATTTTCAGGCATCTGGATGTCTGAAATTCATGGAGGGTTTCGGCATTCATTCCCTCTTTTTGGTCGTCGTGTGTCACCGTCTGTCGGCATAGTAACTTGACGCCGCTGCTTTTTTGCGGTGCGGGTGTCCTGTTATTTTCATTATTATCTCCCTTTCTTTTAAGGTCCAGTTTGTTATATATATATATATATGAACATGTCTTTATATCAACGAAAATCTGAGAGTGTATATATATATATATATATATATACTACAAGTTAATTAGCATTTTCTGGATTTTTATTAAAATTATTTGATGTTTCTAATTCTATGAATTCAAAGTACGATTCTGTGTACGTCTGAATTTTTTTTTTTTTTTTTTTTTTTTTTTTTTTTACAGATCAATGAGATATGTGTCATGTTTTGATACAAATGTATGAAATTTTGTAGTAATTGTGTGTATGATTTTTAATACTGTTGTTATGGTGGTAGAACTGAACTTTCGGTGAAGAGAAGGTGAAAGTGTGATTATCGCCCTCAGTTTTGTTTTTTTTTTTAAATTTGTCTGGTGTTTGAAGCACATTTGTGTGTTTTTGTTTTTCTTTCGGTTTTATTTTTTTTTTCTTTTTCTTTTTCTTAAAAAAAAAAAAAAAAAAGAAGATGATGAAGCCTGTGTGATGTTTTACTAGAATTGTCCGAGATTTCATTTACATTTTCTATTTCAAATAAATAGGATTGTGAGATGTTGCATAAAATTTGTCTGATAATTTTATATCTATGGAAGTCCATCTTTAACTGTTTTTTTTTTTCTTTTACAAATTAATGAGGATTTTCTAAAGTTGTAGTTAAATTGTCTCATGATAATTTTATTTTTGTGGAGGTCTGTTCACATTTTTGGTAATGTCCGGATTAACATAACAGTAATGATAAATAATACTTCCTCCGTCATTTAAAATATGCACCATTTATTTTATCAGTTTTATTATATTTAATCTATAATTTATTTACATGCATGTTTAGATATCTAAAGTTAAATA
>JBBYHH010277823.1:0-12725 GCA_038382905.1 Daphne laureola
GATTCTCATTTTTTTCTTTTCTTTTTTATATTGTTTGCAGTACTACTCTCTCTCTCTCTCTCTCTCTCTCTCTCTCTCTCCACAAAGCTAGAGTGCACTGTCACGTATGCATAAATGTTGAGTGAATTCCTGAAGGGCACATCAACTTAGAATATTGCATACTGTTTTTGTGTAGATATTGAAGGCAATAGTCTCTTACTGTCTGCAAAGCATTGTCTCATAACTTCCTCTGAGAAGCTTCCTTCAGGACTTAACCAGATGCATCCTAGCTCTGTGGTTTATGTAAGTATTTCCAGTTAGGGCAGCTGTTTGATCGGGAGCTTTCTCTTGGTGCTATTTTTACTTGACTACTAATTTACTGTGCAGCTCATTTATGCTTCTTTTTTGCGTTTTGTACTTTGTGTACAGGGTTATATCTGTAATATCATAGAAAGTGGCTGCTTTGTCCGGTTTTTGGGGCATCTGACTGGTTTTTCGCCTAGAAGTAAGGTAGAAATTGATGTATTACTTCATAGACAAACACATACATACATACACACATACACGCAGGAAACTGGATTTCTTATGTTAGTTATGTTGGTTGTGCTAGTGTATGTATTTTCCTCTGTACAAAATTTTGCAATGTATGTGTTTTCTTTTCTTTTTCGCTGTATTTTGAGAGTGATGTCTTTTTTAATGTATTACTCCGTTGAAGGCACTGGATGATCAGAAGGCAGATCTTTCTCAAGCATTTTATGTTGGTCAGTCTGTCAGGAGTAGCATTCTGGATGTCAGTAACTCAGTATCCCTTAAAGCTGAATGGTTTCATTTACACTGTGACACAGTTCAAAAGATCGCAGCCTTATTTATGCTGTTTTTCTTCCAGGTAAATAATGATCTCGGAAGAGTAACACTCTCGTTAAGACAGACCAGTTGCCCTTCAACTGACGCATCCTTTCTTCATGACTTCTTCACTATAGAGGATAAGGTATAACATATGCAGGTTGGTTGGCCAAGTTTGTTTTTAATGTCTGCAAATAGATTAATGTAAAGGTTCTCTAGAGTTTTGAGTTAAAGAGACTAAAACATAAGTCTCAGTAATTTCACTCTCATCATCTATATCATCATCATCATCATCATCATCATCATCAAGCGAGGGATTAAGGTTCTCTAGAGTTTGAGTTAAAGAGACTAAAACAGAAGGCTCACTTGATTGATTGATATTCTGCTTCAGCAACATCCATTTACTCAAATGTTGCCCTTTTTCTTAAAGGTTCTCAGCATAAAAGTACTTCAAATCGCCTGCCTTTCATAAAACCACCATCATCAAAAAAGTTCATGAACTTAGTGGGCACTGCAATGCAAAACATTAAGTGTCAAATTATTGTACTTGATGTCATTCTCGATACATCCCGTTTGCGAGGTCACACTGAGATGATTTAAAAGCCATCACGTTGATCAGAATATTTCTCCACTTGATTATAAAATGTCATGGGATAGCTATGAGCTGATTAGCTGCTATGTTTATGATTGAACAGTGAAATCTAACAATCACACCATCGGAACATGATCAGGATTCTAGCATGGTCATTAGAGATGATTGCTTCTATGTTCACTTTTTTTTTTTTTGGCTTGTTAAGTTATTCAATATGACAACAGACCAGTGTGTTATGTCAAATGTTACTGTGACCACCTGAAGTAAATTCAGTTTAGGACATAAATATCAGCAGTACTTCTATATGTAACAGAATTGCCTTTTCTACAACGGAAATTTGTTGAGCAAAGATGTTCCCAGAACAGAATCGGCAGTAAAGAGATGGTTTACGAGCAAAAAGAAAACTTGAAATGTGCCATTTACTGTTAGCATTTATCAATTTTAATAAGGAAGTTACATTAAAAGAACTAAATCATTGACAAAGATTTTAATGGGCATGATTCTTCATACCTCGTTATTTAACAACCTTGATTGAATTGGATGAAAACGCTTTTCTAGCTTTAGTAGTTGCAGTTCTCTTTCGATAGAAAATTTATAACGTATTAAATGCCAACTACCTATTCTCTTCCATTATGGTTTCAGTTTTTTTCATCATCTTCAATTGAGGTTCTGGTAATAAGTTTGCAGTCATGTTCTATGCTGTGCTGTTGATTCACAATATTAATTTTGGAATTTCATGATATTTCCATGCAACTGAAGTAATCTGTGATGGGTCATTTTGGAACTTGGCATGACTAAGGTGTGAGAAATGATGTTTTCTTATTTAACTTCAACACTGCTCAGCATTTAAATACATCTGCTGGAATCAGCAAAAAAGGAAAAAATCTCTCCTAAGATCTAATCCCTGATTTCTAGGGATCCTAATCTTTACATGTCTAAAGTGAAGATTTACAGAATAGAAAAGATATTAACAGATATTAACAATGATTTTGTGCATTCTAACACTTTTCTTTTCGTCCATTCTCTCATATGTATAGGAGATGTTTGGTAAGGACGCCCTTCCTCATGAACCAGTCAGTGACGATGAAGATTGGGGTCCCAATAAAGTGAAGTGCAGGAAAAAAGTATCGGAAGCTGTCAGCTGCCTTATGTCTCTCTGTGAAAGTGAGACAAACTGTCAAAATGTGGAACCTGAAGAAGTTGGACGAAAAAATGTTTCCAATTTGAGAAGTAAACCATTTTGTAGAATACCTCCGGCTGCTGTTGAGGTATATGCTAAGATTTTTTTTAATGTAAGATATTTGCCCCTATCTGAAGCATGCACAACTTTTTCCTGTTAACTACAGAAGCTCCGCCAGGTGTTTGCTGAGAATGAACTTCCTTCTAGAGGTACAAAAATGGAACTGTCTGAGGAATTGGGTCTTGAACCTGAGAAGGTAATAAGAAGCTAGTGATAGATTCACCTGAATAACTGCCTTTCTGAGAACCTCTGTGAATTTTCAAGCACCTTGTGTGCTAAGATAGTTGTTTAAATATAGTGTTATGTTAAAAAAAAAATAGATAACAATAAAAAAACTATTAGACTAAGGTTTCTGTGATTTACTTTAACGAAACTGAAAGAATCTGTTTCTTGATGTTTCCGTGAAGGCAATTTGGATGCTTGAGCCTGTGTAAAAGGAACTGATTCAAGAATGTTCATATCATGGTTAGAAAATGAAAATTATATCAGTGCTGAATCTAGCATGAATCCTGGAATAATCTGCATATGTCCGTGCTTCAAACAGGCTGTAGTTGTTTCCTTACCTGCCTCTGAGCAATTAAATTTCCCTGTTAAAACACATTGTGCAGGTAAACAAGTGGTTCAAAAATGCCCGTTATTTAGCAATTAAAAACAGAAAGGTAACTCTGAAGCTCACTTGGTGTCTTAACAAGTTAAAGCTTGTACCTGTTTCATGTTCTTTCTGTGTTTTGGATGATGGAAGTAATTATGTGTTGCAAGAGCTTTTAAGCTTTTTTAGCAATTTACAAGATATTATTATAGTTTTCTTTTTGAGTTTATTCGATACAAGTTGGGCCAATGGATTGTGGTGTCATCCTTGTTTGTTTATCACCATATTGTGAGTTCCGTTGGTTCACCAGGAAGCATGTAGGGAACAATTTGGCATTTCTGGCTCTGCTAATAGAGTATTTGATAAATCTGACCTGCAAGCTGCGAAGAACAAAACTGCTGTTGCATTGACATCAAAAAGTTCTTTGGGAGGCAATGAATTGAGGGGAAAACACATGAAGAAGAAGAGGAATCCAAAGCTATCACAGGAGTCCTTAGGGAAATACATTAAAGCTTCAAGTGGTTCAGTTACAAACTGTAATGAGGTACATGTGCTTCGACTTTTCCTTGCTTTACTAAAAGTAGGTAAATACTCTCATTTTCGGTTACTAGGAGATGGACAATTCGGACATCAGTCTTCTTGAGTTGTTAGATATTCTCTGCAATCTAATTTTTGTGGCATTTTCAGATGCCTTTCATATCCCCCCTTCCCCCCTTATATATTTATTCTTCTTTATTGAATTCTTCAAAACTCTTCGTGCCTAGTCAAATGTTTCAATTTTCTATGACAGAGGCTGTGATATTTAGAAAAGGATTCTTTAAGTTTATCTAAAGAACATAGATATTCGTGGATGAAAGCTTATTATAGATTATTTTTATTACTATTAATAACGATAAAGGTTTTTCTTTTAGAAGAAAATTTGAAATTTTTGTATTGTAATCGGCGAATATAAAAATAATAGGGGGTACTCCCACAATCCCTACTTAATTATTACGTTACTTTGTCAACATTTAATCTATGATTATTTTTTAATGGTTTGACAAAGTAAAATAATTTATATAGGGTAAAGTGCATGAATGGTCCCTTATCTTTGCCTATTGTCCTATTCAAATCATGTTTTAAGAATTTTCCCTACTGAGGTCCCTTATCTTTGATTTTGTGTCTCAATCAAGTCCTCTACTGTTAAGTATAGTGTTAAATTAAACGGACCTTTGCGAAAAATTATTGTTTCAGTGACTTAATTTTTCCTATCATTCTCTTTGCACCCTTTTGTTTTAAATCTAACATTTTAACCACCTACCAAAAACACTGACAACCCGACACTACTCTGGCCACCTCCACCCCACTCATACACCAGAAGCCGCCCCTCGCCTACCTCTTTCTGATCCTGCCTAGCTTTTCCCGACCCTTCACAATCCTGCAAGTCAATGTTTAGTCACTTCTCGACTCACCATTTTTCGCAATTGGCGCGTAAAAGTTAAAATCAGATTTGAACTCTTATTCATTAGAAATAAAGTCCCTTTTGGTTTAGGATCTAACTCTTGCTAGATTGAGAAGAATTGTGTTTCGAAATTCTAGGGTTCCTGAGAACCCTAGAAACTTGCCTGATCAAATTTGGAGATAATGTTGCAAATTGTTGGTTTGGAATTGTTGTTAGAGTGTCTAGGATGAAAACCCTTCCAAGAACCACCAATATCGGCCTCCGGAATGACTGCAATCGCACCAAATAGTAGCGGTTGGTGATTCACGATTCCCTCCCACCCAAGGTGATTTCATGCTCACCGGCGGCAGCAACCCGCGAACCTGCTGCTGCTGCAGTTGGAGCTGTTGGGCGAGGCTGGGGAGGCAAGGGAATGGCGGCGGAGGTTGGAGGCGGGCTGGCTAATGTGGTTGTGCGGCAGTGTTGTCAAAAGCGCGCTTAAAGCGGTAGGCATGCAGCGATCGGCCTCCAGGGCTTTTTGAGGTCAAAGCGATGCGACTTCACTTAGGCGCTGGTTAAGCGTCTCAAGCGCTCGCTTCTGTTGAAGCGTGAAGTGTTCGTTTTCGTCAATCCGGGAGAAGATTGGGCAGAACGGCAGACAAGAGGCGGCGGCGGCGATGGCTCCTTCTCACCGGCCGGTCGTTCCTCTCTTCTTTGCTTCGTCTCGCCATTGATGCCGAAGGCGGTGCCAAAACGAGAGCTATGCTTCGTTTCTCCGGTGATGCCTCCATGATTCTACTCTCTTTCTTCTCTCATTTCTGTTGATTCCCTCTCCATCATTCACCCAAGCCAATTTTTCCAATCTTATGGCTGGGTCGAGCAAGCAGGAGCCAAAATGGCTATTTGGTTTGTGTTCGACAGGTTCGACAGAGATCTGGAATTTGGCTAAAATCAGATGGGAAGTCAAACTCTGACTTTATCCTTAAACTGTCTCTTCATATTCATTTGGGTCCTTATACTTGTATTTTAACTTAGTCCCTCAGATGACATGTTAGGTTGGAGTCTAGGGGATTTACTGAATAGAATAAGATAGCTTGAGAATATGACTGTCATTTCTCTCTAAATTTCTCCTTAAGCTTATTTATCTTATTAATATGACTGTCATTTCTCTCTAAATTTCTCCTTAAGCTTATTTATCTTATTTAGTACCATACAATCTTCTTAATTTTAGGCCTAATCCTGAGATTTTCCACCTACTTCAGACTGCTACAATTTATAGATCTGAGCTTTACTTTAATAAAGCCCACGCTTTCGCTTTGCGCTCTTGCACTTTAAACCCTTAGCGCTTTAGTGCGCTTCGCGCTTTTAAAAACACTGGTGTGCGGTGGTGGTTGTGGTCGGCGTCGAATGTGATGACCGGGGTTAGGTGATGGTTAGAAAGTCAGATCTATAAGTTTAGGGTGTAAAGTGAATAATAGGAGAAGTTAGTAAATAAAATCATCATTTTCTGCAAAAATCCGTGAATTTAAGAGTCAATTTAATGGTAGAGGACTTGATTGAGACAAAATATCAAAGATAAGGGACGTCAATAGGGTCAATTCTTAGAACAAGATCTGAATAGGACAATAGGCAAAGATCATGGACCATCCATGCACTTTACCCAATTTATATATCATGATAATGTTTTTAGTTTCCTAATATGTTATTTTAGATTTTTTTTTTTAACAATATTTCCTAGTAATAATTTAAGTCGAATACAAATCAGAATAAATGTAGCAATTATGTATGGAAGGAGGGGGTTCATTTTATACATTGAACTTTGAAGTTAAGCTCTATTTATATGAAACTGAAAGTAATTGTGAAGGGATTCGAATACATCAAGGAAAATGTTCCATGTGTACAATATCTATAAAGATATTCTTTATATTTTTCTGATGGTTAAGTAATTATTATGAAGTGCTTAACTTTAAAAAGTGATGGGGTATTCAATGACTGAAGCAAATTTGTTTGCTCCAATATCATGCATATAATTTTGTGGAATTCTTTTTAGTCTTAACTATTCTGATGTTTAGTGTGTTGAATGAGGCAAGAAAATGGTTCTTCATCCTCTTGAACAGACCTTTGTTGATCTAGCCTGAGTTAACTAGCAAAACCGAACTAGAGGCCGTGGTTCTGTTAGCACAGCCCACTGAGTTATAACTGTTCTGATGTTTAGTGTGTTGAATGCACATGTGAATCTCTCACTAGGATTCGAAGCCAGATGAAGTTTCTGGTCCAGAAATTGCTAACAAAAATCATTTTTTTTTCAGGCTCTGTTTTCAAGGGCTTTTAAATGCACATAGCGTACTTTCATTTTATACATTTGTTTTCCTTTTTTCAGGCTGGCAAGCAATCCGATTTGATTTTAAAAGAGCTCCTGAAACAGAATAAGAAGAAGAAAGTGGGAGCAGGCAAGTTGCGAGAATTCGAGGAGGTGATGGAGAGAATTTGCACGGCCAAAATTAGACTACAGAATGCCAAGAAAACATTATTACAACTAGCAAATGACAAGGTCAGAAAACTTAATGGGTGTATGTTGCAATCTGTTATTTATGTACCTGTAGCCGAGGTAAAGGAAAAAAACTGGTCTGCCACAATTTAGGGGAAGTTACTAAAACCCTTAAAAAGGTTCGCTTAACCTACACTTTTCTCCTCCAGTTTTAATTTTTTTTTACAGTTACTTCTTTAACCGAGTGATCTGAATTTATACTCTTTATGACCTTTAAGGTTCTATTGGTATTCAAATCTACACTTCGTTAATCACTAGCAAAAACAAAGTTATGGGTGGTGGTTGAAGCCAGACCACTGCTGTAAAAGGGACTAATCCGCATATTACATAGAATGTAACCGACTTCATGATTCCCTTGGTCTTAAGGGCAACCAAAGTAGGCACCTAAGCAATCATTTGAGCCATACCTAAGGGTGTAAATGGGTTGGGTTGAGTTCGAGTCCTTTAAGCTCGAACCCGGCCCCTTATCCTAACGGTATTACTCGGGTTCAAGCTTGAATTGTTTGAGTTCAATATGTTAGGCTCGAGTTCGGCTTGATTCCCTTGGTCTTAAGGGCAACTAAATTAGAACCAAAGTAGGCACCTAAGCAATCATTTGAGCCATACCTAGGGATGTAAATGAGTTGCGTTGAGTCCGAGTCTTTTAAGCTCGAACTCAGCCCCTTATCCTAATGGTATTACTCGGGTTCAAGCTTGAATTATTCGAGCCCAATATGTTAGGTTCGAGTTCGGCTCGAATAGTTTGATAGACCTGTTTTGAAATTTTATAAATTATATTATAATTAATAAATAATAAAAAATATAATATATCATCAAAATTTATACAACTTAAATATCAAAATTGATAATTTTTTTACTAATCCTAATGATTACTATTAATAAAATATCACTATATCTAACAAAAATTATAATATAGTTAATAAATTTAAGAGGTTTAATATATATCGATTAGTATCGATACTCGATAAGACCGAATATCGTTAGGTTCGAGCTCGGCTTGTTAATATATCGAGTTCTATTTCAGGCTTGAACTCGAGTTCGAATTCGATAGATTTTGACTCGATAAATCTCAATCCGAGCTCGAACTACCCTTTAAAGGTACTATCCATTTACACCCCTAGCCATACCCAACATATAATGTGTGATTGAACTCATCAAAGTGAAGTAAAAATGAAACTCACAAAATGCTTAGCCATTTTTGGAGAAAAAACAAAAAAATCTTGTTTAAAACATGGCTTCGAATACAAAATCAAGATTGAATTATGTCGAAAAGTGTAATTTAACTACCATTCTTTTCATCGGTGCAAATTCAATAATCAACTTAAATTTGAGGTGCAATTTCAATACTCCACCGTTAATTTTAACTTTACCCGTTATCTTAATTACTCTCTCCGTCCATGAAAGATTGATCTATTTGTTTTTACTGTTTTAAAATTTAATATTTGACTCAAATTTTAATAAAGATAAATAGTTTAAAAAAATTCAGAAAAAATATATCTAAAAAATTTAGATGTTAAATTATGATATATATATGAAATATTTAATTTTCAATGTTCAAACATTCATGAAAAAAATTATAAATTAAATATTACGAAACTGTCAAAATAAATAAGTCATTTTTTTGTGGACGGAGGGAGTAAAAGACTATTTGAATTCGCATATGATTGTCATAAAGAGTAAATTCTCCTAGCAATCCTGTAAAAATACTCCCTATATTCTAGTTGTCAACAATTTTTTCATGTTTCTATAATATTTAATCTTTGGTTTTTATTTATGAATATTTTGATATAGAAAATTGAATAATTCAGATGAGTATCATAATTTATACGTAGTATGAATTTTTTAAATATATATTTTTTAAATTTTTTTCATTATATATCTTATAATTTGAGTCAAACACTCAAACACAAAATATGAAAGTCAATCCTACAATCTTTACGGGAGGAGAGAGTAATTAGTATCGTACAAATTTGTTTCATGATGGTCATTTCGAAGGGTACAATGTCTTGTTTTCGTCATTTGTGTCTAGTTGAACTCTTAGTTTCGATGAGTACTTGTGGAATGACGAGGCGGTACACGTGGACTTATAAAGTTATGTGGATTGCCTCTAAAGTTCCATTCGTCAACAATTAACTTAAGTCCTACGCAATTGTCCTCAATCCCTAATTGGAGAAAATAGTGAACAAAGCCCCGTACACGAGAGTGTTGGCATTGAAGGGACAATGTTAAAGGGAAGTTTTTTTCCTCTTATCCGAGTTCGAGGGAACTCCTCATTCCTGCACATGTGATATATCATTATTGATTTGTACTACCATTATTAATTACGGATTATCACACCCCATAATAAATAGTGGCAGCCTCGTAGTAGCACGAACTAATAATGACACGCCACGTATGCAGGAATAAGGAGTTCCCTCTAACTCAGGTAGGAGCAAAATTTTGTTCATGTCAAAGTTACAGTTACGCTCCCCAAGGAAAAGAACCAGTGGCGATCCTCATTCAACTTCCCGCAGTGGAGTTGTCATGCTCCAAAAAAATGCACCCAAGAGACTCAAGGAGAAAACAAAAAATGTCTGCAATTAATATATATGTTCGTGACTGCTCGTGAAGAACTACGATTCATACCATCAAAAGAATACTTATTGTGAGGGATTGGATAGCAAAACAACTAATATTTTAGTTTTCATTACTAGTGGAGGAGGATTTAATGGAACATATTGGTTAGACTCAACGCCAGATCAACTGGTGCAGAAACTGATGTTAGGAAGAGTCACAGACGTTCATTTGCTCATTGAAATCGCCAAAAACCCTTCTGTCAGAGCATGACAGTTCATCTAGTGCTGAAAATTTGAGTCAACTTCACTTCTCATCAATCAAGAGATATAGCCTAGAGCTGGCTCAAGATCGCTAGAATCAAAGAAAAATCAACCGCTGACACCAAACTGGACGACACAAACGAAAATATGATTTTGTACCATTGTATGAGACCATTATATGAAGAATAAAATTTTACTCCAACCCGGGGTGGAGGGAACTCCTCCTTCCCGTATACGTGACATGACGTTATTGGTTGCTGATACCCTATTTAATTACAGATTGTCACATGTCATAATAAATAGTGGCAGCCCCGTAATTAATAATGATAACACGAACCAATAACATCATGCCACGTATGTAGGAATGAGGAGTTCCCTCCACCCCGGGTAGGAGCAAAATTATGTTCTTATATGAAACATATTTTTAAAATAGGACCAAGCCAGAACACCAATTATTTGTATATGACTGCGAGTGAAATTTACCCTACCCACAAAGAATAAAATGTGAATGATCGGTAATTTTCACGGTGGTCGAAAGCTGATCCACACACAAGCTACTAATTGTTTATAACCTTCCTTATATGCCTCTAGAACCTTTAATAAAATGATAGCAATCAATTACGCATGAAGTTTATACATCCTTGAATGTAAGTGTTAATTTCATTAAAAAAAGTATCAAGTTTAATTTTAAATATATTAATTTAAGACCAATAACTCATGTAGAACGTAATGGAAGTAAATGTATGATTTATTTTGGGCAAGCAATGTGCGACTTCATAATATGTTTTATCAAATTTAGTATGTATTAAAATGACTGATATATTAATGAAATAAATAAAAGATAATATGGATCATTACATATAAAAATGTTATAACACATATAAGAAACTGAAGGAAAAAAAAGAGCCAAAATGCTTAAACGTAAATAAGGAGTCCAAGAATATCAATGAGAAAAAAAATAACAGCCAACCATGCATCATCAAGAAGAGCATTGATTAAATTTCGATTGCATAATACATCATCCGTCCCAAACATATTATCACAACATCTAAAAAAATGCATCCCAAATAAAATGACTCATTTCCATTTTTATTTTATTTTAATCCACTTTTTTTTTTTTTGTTTAAAAGGAGAAACACACCGCCCTATAATTTCATAGATAATTAGTCCAACGACACTTACAAAAAGGAGACTCTGTGGCTTTACAAAAAGAGCACACAAGAGCAAAACCCAAGTAGCTAACTAAGAATACATAAACAGACTATACAACCTGTACCTGGATAGTATCTAACCCTGACTAGAAATCAGATACCAATCAACTACACATCTATAGAGAAGATATCAGTTAGGATGATAGAGTTGCATCTTTTGACCATTTGGACAGCTTCTTCAACCACTGAAGATGAGGCTTTGAATCAATGTTGGAATCTCCTTAGATTTCTTTCCTGCCAAATAACATAGACTGAAGCTGCTAGTAGACTCTTCCTGAGTTTTGATTTTAGGGATTTACCTCTGGCTACTTTTTTCATCCACGAACAGAGAAGCTCCCACTTGGTTGGGGGATATTGCAGTTTCACCACCCTGAAGGCTTCCTTGATGACAGTGTATGAATAAGAGCATTAGAAGAATAAGTGATTTCTGTCCTTCAGATGATGTTTGCAGAGTATGCAGACTTGGTCAATTGATGGGTTCCAAACACTTACCTTATCAGATGTAGGAAGGGCGTTTATGGCACACATCCAAAAAATGAGTGAGGACTTGGGCATGTGTTTGCTCCCCCCACGCCAGATTCTTCCACTGAATTGGATCATAGTTCTCCACCACATGAAGGTATGCTTATCTCATGGGGAATTTCTCTAATTGTGTCAAATTTAATCTGAGAAACAAATCCTGAAATGTTTCCCTTGTATTAAATAATGCTTTGATCGATACTGAGGCACCTTGTGGTTTTTAATCCACTTTTACCCTTACAAATGCACTCACTCAAAAAGTTTAAGGAGTGAGTTTGGAGGGGTGAGAGTAGGCATGACAACTAATCGGTTAATCCGTGGTACCCTTTAAACCGCCAATCATTACTACGTAGTTAGGGGAGGCGTGGTAACTGGTCTGGTAAAGGGGAGTCCGTTACCACGCATCAGAAATGATAAAAAATTCGGTTGACTGCTGGTAAGGGGGTGCCCGTTATCATATGTGTTACCATTTTTAAATTGGTAACGGGCTGGTAACACCCTAGGCGTTACCAGGTGGTAATGGCCCAAGGCTTTACAAGCCCGTTACCAATTCTGAAAAAGACCTGCCACATTATTCCCTCTTGTCAGTCCGAATCTTACTGGTAACGGATGAGCCCGTTACCAGCCATTAAACCCCCCCGCTCCATTTCCCTTCCCCATTTCATCTTCCTTCAACACAATTTTTTTTCCTCTCAACTCACCACCGGCCTCCTTCATCCCGTCACCGTCCACCGTCCGTTCTGGCCAGTTTTTGGGGCCATCCTCCTCATTACACCAAGGTAAGCATTTTGGTACAATTTATTAACATTTTCGCCGGTTGGAAGTCTTATTTTTTATGTTTTTTAAACTACTATTTTCTCCTCCTAAGTTTGCCGCCGCCGCCGCCGACTTACCATCGTCCGAGCCTACATCCTGTTCTGCCTCAATCTTCAAACCAAGAAGTAAGTCCATTTCTTCAATTTATTTTT
>JBBYHH010278045.1:0-12724 GCA_038382905.1 Daphne laureola
TAAATATTGTTCAAGTATATAAATATGATTCGTCTGTGGTCGAATATAATTCATATATTTGATCAATGCAAAACATATGCATAAACATGGTATTTTAATATATGCATATTCATAAGCAATAAGTACTGATAATAGATGACATTCGATTATGCAGATAAATATACTAATGACAATCATGATAATAAGGAAAAGTAATGAAATTTGATCCAACTATTATGGCCAAATCTCTGTCCTTTAATTGAATGCCCTTATCTTTAAATCGTCATTCTCCAGAACTGTTTCATGCGCCATCTTCCAGTTTTAGACCTCCTCGATGATTACAAAATTTTACTCACGCAAGAGTTTTACAGAAAATAAATTAATTATTACAACTTTATAAAATCACGATCAACAGTCATGCCCGAAAATAAATTAAATTGCAGAATTAAAATCATACATTCAGGCCATAATAGTTGGATCGTTATGCTGCAAATATAGAGTTGTTAACAGATCTATCTATCATCACTCTAAAAACTTACTATCCACCATTAATATAAGGCCGAGCCCTATGTTAGACATCACTAAGATTTAGGGGATTTTTTGGTTAAAAACAGCAATTTTAGGGGCTTTATAAAATACTTGGGGCTGTTTTGAACGAATCAGAAAATGTTAAGGACCAAATATTTGTTTCAGCAACTAAACCGGATGTTACTGAACAAAATAAACGTTTAGGCTCCTAAGTGACAGAAGGAAGAAAGTTTAAGGACAAAAGTAGGGTTTGGCCTAAAAACCCTAAAATTCTTTCTTCTCAATTCGCAGATCGCGATCTTACGGAGCAGCCGCCGCCGGCCTGTCTCCGGCCCAGAAACGCCTCAAGCGTTTCAACCAACCCGGTCAGGCCGCCACCGCCGTTTCGCTGTCGCCTCCACCAGCGTACAGCCGGTCCGCAGAAGCTCCAGCTCCGCCGGATCGCCGCCTCCAGCCCAAAACCGCGTCGATGCAGCAGATCTGGCACCGCCACCTGCGCTTGCGTGGCCCAACGGCCTCATCGCTGCCGCTGTTGCATGGTCCTCCGTCTGGGCATCATCTCTCCAGAGGTTGATTGAAGGACCGGTCAAAGTATTTGTTCTTTATGAACCAAAATCTCCCGACAATACTTTTATCAATTAGTTTTGTTTTTACTTGTTACAAACAAAAATCCAGACTTCTTAATCATCAATATTCTGATGTAGATTCATCTTAATTACCAAATAATAGTATGTTCTAAACATATCGATCTGATATCACATATTATATCATTATTAAATATGAATATTGATTGTGAACTACACTATTATCATAATACGATTGAATCTTAATAAACATAAAGATTACCTCCAAACATCTTGATACAGTTGATCTGTGATGCTACTGTTGTATGTTATTGTTGTCTGCTGCTGGTATTGATTAAAGATCAGATCCGATTCTGGACTGTTTATGGTAGTTTATGAGGTTTCTCTCTTCTCACCTAAACCATAATGTGTTGATTCGTAAGTTTGGCTTTGTGATGGAATAAAGACTTTATTTATAGGTGGAGAGAGAACCAAATCCTAATACGATTAGAATTTCCCAGACTTAATCTTGACCATCCATCAATGTCAAAGATATAATGGGATATCCTTTAATTAATAATCCGTTTTCAATATTAATAGCATTTATCTTATGAAAACGGATCTTCTATGATAACCATATTTGGGGGGAAAAAAATGTGTGTGATCCAAGTAAATGACCAAACAGTAATTTTCTTACAAATTCTACCCAACAATGTATAAAATTCATATCTTCCGAGTCAGTAAAAGAGAACCTGTTTACATGTATCTCAATAAGGTACAAGTTTTTTTTTTTTTTTTTTTGTCTAAAGCATCAACATCCATTCTACTTGTATGAGTTCAAATATTCAGAATCACCAATTCATCATGACATTAAGCCCTAAATAAAAATTAAAAATAAAAACATCAAGCCATAAATTATAGAGCTACTGAGCTCGATGGTGGTAAGGCAGAGGCAATACTTGTACCATCGGGCTGAGGCAGGGGAGGAGGTTGACTAGGACGGCGTGGCTTGGCAAGCTTTGCTGGCAGTTGAAAGATCCAATAGAAGCTAGCGTTTTGCCGAGCATTGCTGGTCACGAATGGCCAACTCCGGATAACACTGGGTGGGTATTTGTGAGTTGCGGACGACGACAAGTGGGTACTGCCGGTGAGCGTCACCGAGTGGAGAAGTCGAGAACGAGAGAGACAAAAGAAATCTATAGAATCGAGAGAGACATAGAGGGTATGGATGTGTATTCCACTTAAGGATAACTATTATTAGTCTATGTTCCCTTTTAATATCTCATTTTTTGTGTGTATTTCACTTAAAGGATAACTATATCAAAACATATAAACTTTTTAGTAACTTTTGCCATTTTTCACTTTTTAGAATTCTATAATTATTGAAACTCTATTGAATTAGTATTTTATCATCATTAAAACACTAATTTAAAAGTATACTTAAAAGAGCATAACAACTTAATTATTAAGATAAAAAATGTTTTTCAACATTTACGAAAAATATTAGTTTATTAGGTGTAAAATAAATATATAAATTTAATTATAAATGTAGAAGTATTAGGTGTATTTACTCCCTATGTCCCATAAAGATTGTTGTGTTTGATGATTATGTTTCAAATTGAAGTGTTTGACTCAAAATTTCAGTAAGATAATCAGTGCAAAAAAATTTAATATATATATGTATTTAGAAAATTTAGGATTTCAATTATGATAAGCATTTGAATTACTTAATTTGATATGTTAAAATATTCATCAAAATAAATTATAAATTAAATACCGTCAAAAAACAAAACAGAATCTCCAACTTTTATGGGACAGACAAAGTATTTCTTTCTGTGAAAGTTAGGGCCTTAGATGGTGACCAAATGAAACTTGAAGAACCAGCCAATATGTTTAAAAACAATAGGACAGAGTGAGTATGATAATAAATGAAGTTTCTTTTAAATTATGTTGAGATTTATATAGTAAAGTAGAGTGTTATGTTTATTATTTGGTAATTAATGGATTGGATAAAATATATGAGTTGTTTCCTTTTGATAAATTATAGTATTGAGTAATGAGTAGTGTCAAAATAAACTTTTGAATGGTATCAATTTAAAAATTACAAATACCTAGACAGGAACTTGTAATTTTTTAGCGATGTCACTTGACACCACTGATTCCATACTAGATCCGCCATTGTCTAGATCCAAACTTATTATGGAGCAACAGGTACACCAAGACAATAAAAGCTGAGGATCTAGTTTCGCTGCAAACCATAGAGACGAGAAGGCTTTACTGATGCAAACTTAAGAAGCTCAACATCCTTCTCCAGCACACCCATTTGTTCCTCGCTCAAAGTCAACCACACTTCAATCCCGTCGCCTGGTTTCGTGTCCATACAGAAAAAACAGTTCCTCAGTTCCGGTCGGTCTTTTACACCAAAACACACCAATTCCGGCTTCCCGAACCCAAAATCCAGTTCGTACATTCCAGTATAGAGCAGACTGGTAGCGTAGAAGAAATCAGTATTATCCACCCCATGTGTGGTGAAAACATCGTACAGCTTCTTGTACTCCTCGTAAAAGTTGTGACTTATCTTCCCTATCATATTATCGTCAACTTTTGATGTGGATTCTCTAATAACTCCTGTCAGTTTCTGCAACTCCACGGTTTCCTCAGCTCCACAAACAGAAACGGCCGGCCATATGAGATTTCCGAAAGTGTTTTGTAGTAGAGGTGGCACCATTCTTCTCCTCAAGTTAACAGCGGTGGAGAAGACGGATGGCTGTTTTGAGCCGTTGGTTTTGCTTAACGCTTCAATAGTTCGGCCCCAGAGGAGTGCCATCACAGCTTCAAACCGTGACGGATGTTTAACGAAGGTCACGCTAGATGCCCTTGATCGGAGATTGGCCAACGATACGGAATCAAATCGGAAACTCCTCGTGACGTAGTTGGAATTTTCAGGTTTGGTCCGTATGTCCGCCCAGAGAAAGTAGTCTTTCGGTAGTGACGGAACCTGAGGGAATAAGGTCGTTGCTTGTGCAAAACTTGGGACGACGAGGTCAGATGAGCCGCGTGCGGTAGCAGCCCAAGCGTTCATGAAGCAGAAGGCTGTGGTTCCGTCGACAACAGTGTGGAGACTGCCGATAGTAACGGCTATCCCGCCGCATTTGAAGACGGTACCTTGAACGGTAAGGACATGGCCCGTAAGATCAAACGGGTCTTCATTGGGTACCAACTGGCGCATCAGGTGGCTGTGAGGGTTCGCTAAGATCTCCTCTAGTGTGAAATCAGCGACTTGTGCTTCTACATATTCTGCTCCATTGTCCTTGCAGTTGATAAAAAGACGATCTTTCGATAATTGACCACTTAGTGGGTGGAAGTGTGATAGTATCTTGCATAATGATTTTCTGAGATCCGATAAGTAGTTGAAAGTTGTTTGATGGTTTGAAGGGTAAAAGTAAATCAGATGCGGGGCGTACAAGTTTCCATCTAGTTGATCAAGTAACGAAAGGCGATAGGTTTGGAGGTGAGGAGCGATGGGAGTTTCTGGTTTGATGATCTCTTTACGGGTGATCTTTATGTCCATTTTCAAGCGGCTAGTGTATAGTACTAGTAATACTACAAGGCTGCCTAGCTAGTGTTATATATAGACACAAAGTGAATCATGCATATCTTGCCTGTTTGGTCACCAATTATCTATTTGGTGGTAAATCTGTTGAAATTAATGGCAGCACTTAATAGGGTGTTTTTAGTGCATGAAATGTTCTGCTATAACTGGAATAGCAAATCTGAAATTGGGGAAACAAATTAATTGTATGCTTAAAAGGATAGATACTTTTCTAAATATGAATTTTTATACATTTACCTTTTAGCATGTAAACCCTCTATGCCAAATATAATGTAACATTTTGACTTGGCCTAAAGTTTAATGTGAGAAAAAAATGGTATTAGTTTTTTTATTTTATCATTTTTTATATTAGAATATGTAATCAAATAAAAAAAGAAATCAAGGAAGAACGGTAAACATAAATCAAACTATAACGATAAATATACCAAGAATAAAGTCAAATAATTATATTATTGAATAGGAAAATTTATTTAGAAATGAAAGAGACCCATATTGATTGTACTTTTGTTTTTCATTTTTTGAGCTTTAGATGTACGGATGATTTGGTAAATAAATTAGTATGTAAAATCATGTTACCTAAAAGAAAAGTGTTGCATTATTTTGGGACGTTCCAAATAAAAAAATGTTGCATTAGGTATACTTTTAGGATAGAGGGAGTATGATTTTACGCATCTTTTGAGGTTGTCTTCGATGATTAATTCTTGCCTACAAGATACTCGCTTCGTCCCAGAAAGATTGTTGTATTTGACTTTCATATTTCAAGTTACAGTGTTTGATTAAAAATTAACTAAGATAAATAGTGAAAAAAATAAAAGAAAATATATCTAAAAAGTTTAGATTATAAATTATGAGAAGCATGTGAATCATTTAACTTGACATATTTGTGAATTCATTAAAATAAATTATAAATTAAATACTGTGAAAACAGTAAAAAAAAATATTGTATTGTTTATGGGACAAACAGAGTAATACATAAGAGCATAAACACATAAAACATTAATTAGCATGGAATAATAACATGTGACCTGATTTACACTCAATCAATAACATAGCCGATCAAAAATGATGAAGCGTATGTCTTCTGCCTTATTCCAATCGTCACAATTTCCAATGGGTGGAGAACTTTTCTCCTAAAGAAAAGTTTGCCCTCATGACATAATGACTAATAGAGGGACGTAGCTCTCTATTTATAAAAAGTTTCGTGGACCTTTCGATCAACAATTCGTGAACTCCAATTGCTCACACTCACTAAACCCACATCTTTTATCAGATTGGAGAGCCTAGCATGTATTTACATCAATTATCATATGGGCCCCTCTTTATGTTTTATTTTACTAATTTAATCTTTAATCTAATTAAACAAAGTTAGACAACTAATATGGCCCACATATAAAAAAATTCTAACATTCTCACACTTGGGAATATTAATTGTCAACGATTTTGAAAACAACATCATTTTGAAAACAAAATGATTTTGTCGGATTAAAACAGCTTAAAACTTTATGCGTGCGATCTTGAAAATAATTGGTCATAGAACAACTCCAGATATATCATTGGTCCAATAAGATTCTCAATAGAGGATCATGGCGGAAACTACATTAATCAAGAATGCAGTCACTTCCATGGTCACACACATCAATGCACCTTATTAACATGAACACGATGTACGTCGAAGTGTGGCAAGTAACAACAAAATCAACAATATGATCTATTCAATTCAGTTATTGTTCACTTGTCGGTCTAACTGATTTTTGCCCTTCAGCAATACAAGCAAGCTAAAGAAATCATGCATTGCTCATATGAGCTTGTATGACTATAAATCTTTATGCATCTCTACATGTCCCTTATGTGTCACATTGGCACAGCAAGATGTGTAGTAAGCAGGGGTGGCCCTAGGGGTAGGCGAATAAGGCTTGTGCCTAGGACTCTAAATTTTGAGGGGGCCTAAATTTTAATTTTTAAGGTACCTGGTCTACACTAGTTCTTAAATATAGGTTATGTAAGTATATTTATATAAATTTACAGTTCTTATATTGTAATTAACCCAAAAAACAAAAATAATTACACTATTACGTGAGGTGAGGGTTTTTTTTTTAGAAGCAACCTTTGTTCTTTGCCACTCTGACTTCCCTTGAATCCCTTCTTCATATTTTTGTAATTAATCCAAACAGATACTAATATTTGTAATTTTCATATTTTTGTTTCAAACGTTATAAAATTTTATTATTATTGAAGGTTTTATTGCTATGTTATGACATACATATTTTTAAAGTAAAAGATTATGTAAATATAATTTTGACAGGGGACCTCGATTACTCTTTTCGCTTCGAACCCTGAAAATCTCAGGACCGGTTCTGCTTCAACTCCTTTACTGCTATCCAACTTCGAATCCAGCTTTTTAGTATACTAATTTAACTTCACTGGATGAGTCAAATGAGTCGGAACCCTTATATGCACCACCTTAATAGTTCAAGTTATTATTTGCAGCGTTTTTTATTCAGACCTTTAATCATCAATTTTATAATAGTTCAGAGTATTAATTTGTATTGTATTTAAACCTAAGAAAAGCAAGCATATCTCTCTGAGAAGTGGTCATAACACAAGTGAGCTTCTTTTACTACGTATACATATTTTTTTTTTTTTTGGACAACAAATAGATGTATATTAGAATTGGGAAAGATAAGTGCTTTTGAGAGAAAAGCTATAGAGGAGAAAATGAGAAAAAAAGAAAGAGAGATAATAGAGGCTAGGAGAGCGCCTCTTTACAACACATGAAGAGCAAAAAACACATTAAAAGGACCAACTGAACCCACTAGAGCCTGATTAAGAAGCGAAGATGGTTGAGTAACCAAGTGTCCCATGTAATCCAAGGTTTGCAGCCCCCTATTTGTCAATCATAAGAAAGAATTTGGATCTCGGTTATGACTTGTAGAGAAATTCGAAGAGTCGTTTTGCATTGCCACCCGATTTCTACCCTTCTAGATAGCCCACCTCGATATGATTCCAATTGCCTGTCATAGTGACTTGTATTTGTGAGGACAACCATAGAAGAAATCAGAGGAATTGAGGTCTTCAACATCCAAGAAGATGCCCGGCGGTATACCACACCAAAGACGAACGGAGTCCCAAATGTGAGTAGCATATGGACAACGGAAGAGAGACAATCTCAAATAAAAAATGGATTAAAGCCACATTTCTGAAATACCAGAACCATCCAAGGAGACCCACCACCTAACAAGTCCTCAAAATGATGATTCATGCAACTAGGTAGGAAGAGCCTCCGCTCAGTCCTGCCGTTAACAGAAAAACCACGACCATCTCCACTACCTCATCATCCTCTACACCGCAACCCAAAGATGCGACCACATCCTCCCTTGTCACCAGACTATGGCCCGACTTTAGGGAGAGGTATTTCCACACTGATCGTCATGCCAAAGCAAACACTACCCACCATGGAGGAGCCGGACGGAGGAAACAACTCTAGGCAACAATCGTCGTGACAAAAACACTCCTCCACCAGAGTCGACGCCAAACAAAGCTCAATCCCACAAGCCAAACAAACACCAAATGATGAAAACCCAGACCAACAACAAAAATGGGAGACCATAGTCGTGGCGGAGCCCACATGAGGAAATCAAGCAACAACTTCAAGGGAGGCCCAACCGTCTGACGAGGAGTGAACATAGAATGGCAAGTGAGAGACCGTCATGAACGCAAGCCAATAGAGGAGAGAAACAAATCCGCCACGAACTGGATTCGTACACCCCGCCAACAATGAAGCAAAGGATGGGCTTGAATTGCAGCAACTCTGAGCATGAGGGATGGAGCCAGAAAATTATATGAACTGGGACAAGTTAGGATAACTAGTAAACATTTTAGTTAAATGGTGTAACATATAAATTACAAAGATCATAATGAATATTTATAAAATTTTATATACTATATCTATATTAATCCAAATCAGTAGTGACAACGTAGCGCCGCCCTTGCGGAGGAAGAGATGATTTTATGTTTGAAAACTAAGGGTGATCATTTTGGTATTCTATACGAGTTTAAGATCAATTACCTATAATCAAATATTAAAACCAAGGTATAGCTTTTTTAAAACTCTAATGTTAGATAACTTGTTCAAAATTCTATGAGAAATGTTATTAACAATCAATTTAGACACAACTATTTCATTGAACAATTATCATATATTTATTTGAGTGAACCCAAAATCAAATAAATTAATAAAAATGATTAAATGTAATAGTATCCAAAATTTCTAATACGCGCACTCATATGCAGAATGTTGATTACTATTAGGTTTCCTACAAGTGCGTAGGAATTAGAAAAAATAAAGAAAGGGAAAGAAAAATAAAGGTGAGAAATGTTTTTCTCCTAAACTCAAGCTAAACTAATGTTAGAATAGTAAAAGGAAATAGTATAAATATGTCAATTATTTTCATTTGGAATTGTCCCGATGAATAGAGAAAGCATAAGAAAAGAAAGTTTTGAAAATTTGTAGAGTTTGGTAAAATTACAAAGGAAGTTTAAAGTTTATAATTCTTTCTTTTGTGATCCCTTTTATTTTTTGCAAGTTAGATTACTCAAATATTATTATTATTATTGTTTTTTCCCAACACTCTGACCACCAAGTTTCCGGAGTCAAGAAGCTGAGCAACACAGCTGATCCGCCTTGTTACTCCCGGCACCTGAGAAGACCATATGGTGTCATTTGTTCCATTTAAGACGACCAATCTTCCAAGGTCTGAAAGCTGGAAAGTCCCAGATGAGTCTTCCAATGGAGCCCCTCTGTTGGCCAACCAGACCACTGTCTCTGGAGATCTTTTGTACCATATTCCCAAGTATCTTCTGTTGAACCCTTTTGTGAAAAATCCCAGTTCAAATCTTTCTCCTGCTGAAACGATCTTGCTGCCATCTCTCAGTGATTCGTTTAGAGCTAAGTTGTCTGAGGAATAGGAAAGGTGGAAAATGGAGGAGAGAAAGGAGATTAAAAGGAAAGTGCCTGGCTTCATTTTCTACAAGTCTTCTAGTATTTTTCTTGATAAAATGCAATGAACAACTTTTAAATGGGAATCCTGCCAATTTCATTTTGCTATTGATAATTTTTAAGAAAAAGTTAGACATATATTTAAAATAAAACTACTTTTCCATCCTCTTTTTATGACAATATTTTGACTTGGATGCAGATTTTCTACAGAACTTTGTTGAAATCTTTTTCTAGCCTTTATTTGTTCCATTTGGTGTGAAAAAAATGACTTGAGTTTGGTCGAGAATTGAGACCTGTGCTTCTAATGTTGATGTTGATTTGCGGGCTGTTCGTTTAGCAAAACAAATCAGTCAAATGTGTAGCTTTTTGGGACACTACTACCTCATTTGAAAAATTAGTTCGTCTTCTTCAATGTTATGAAATTCAAATTATTACTAAAAAAAAGTTTATTAAAATAAATTTAAAAATATCTTTACAAACTACATACATTAATTTATAATTCACATCTAAATTATTTGATTTTGTAAATTAAAATGTATAAAAAAAAAAAAATCATGAATTAAATATTAAAAAAAAATGTACTATTAATTTTTTTGTTTTTTTTTGTTGACATGAAATGACTTTCATTCAATATCAGACAGCTAGTACCAAGGACAACTAGAGTGAGGAATAAATCCCCAATTATGTCAACCTATGTGCTCTAAACCATGACGAGCAATGCTATGCGCTACGCCATTTAGCGTGCGATGTACAAATATTAAAGAACAAGAAGTGAAAGAGGCTAGTAAAAATCTAATATCCTCAATGACCGTACCAAAATAGTATAGGCTCGGGATGTGATTACTCTGAATCTCAGTGACAAGAAGCTGAGAATCTGACTCCAGCGCAACATGCTGCCATTGCCTCTCCAATGCCATCTGTACCCCCCAAAGTAGTGCCAATGCCTCCAGAAATAGAACGTCCTCCCCTGCGTAGCTAAATGCAAATGAATATGTTGCCTGGCATTGACGGTCAGAATCTCGTGCCACAATCCCGATAGAAGCATGTCTTGTCCATTTACATAACGCTGCATCCACATTCAATTTAATGCATCATCGTGGTGCTCGAAGCCATTCTGTAACGGACGGCTCTATAGATGGTGAGATGGTCGGCTTAGCGTTTGCTTTTACCCAACCCGCACCCCAGACAGCGCTAGTTGCTGCCGTTACACTTGGCTGGGAGGATCGAAAGTTGTGCACAACTGTATTTCTGTTGGACCAAAGGAACCAGATAGTGATAGCCAAGGTGAGGAGTGAGGTAGAATCAGACTCGACTTTACTCTTAAACCATTCACACCAATCTGATTCCTGTGTTGGCGTTGGAACAGATAAATGCGACCAGACCGCCTTAGCAAAAGGACATTCCCAAAGCATATGACACACTGATTCCGATGCAGCATGACATACCAGACAAATTGTGTCAACCTGCATTCCTTTGTGGAGAAACCCATCCTGTGTTGGAAAAATATCTACACAGACCCACCACAAAAACGTATGTACCCGTGGGAGAAGTTTCAATTTCCAAAACCACTTCCAGAAAATTTGTGGCTCAAGTGCGTTCATACTAAACTGAATAGCATAAACAAGGTTATATGTTGATCTTACTGTGAATTGACCATTCTCCTCCATTCCCAAAGTAAGACGATCACACAGATTACGTGAGCTAAGGGGTAACGAACGATTGACCATTGTGTCCCCGGGATGAAAAATGGCCTCAATATCACTGACTTTCCAAGAACAGAAGGAATGATCAATAATATCTGATACTTTTAGATGAGATAAGAATGTAGGTACCTGAGTAATCATATCTGTAGGCAATCATCTGTTCGTCCAGACTAAGACTATCGTGCCATTACCAATTTGCCAGTGACCCCCTTGGTGTAATATCTCACGACCAGCAAGGAGAGCTTTCCAGATTATCGAACCATACCTAGGTGGAGAGGCCATACGGTAAAACGATGAACCGTGAAAATATTTTCCTTGAAAGACCTTGGCTACCAACGAATCTGATTGCTAAATCATATGCCACCCTTGCTTGGCTAACATGGCTATATTAAAAGCCTTAATGTCACGAAATCTGTATCCCCCTGCTTGTTTGCATTTGCATAATTTCTACCATGAGCACCAACACAATTTCCGTTCTTCTATATCTTGAGAGCATAAGAATCTAGTAGATATGGATCGTAATTCATCTGTTACCTCTGTAGGGATCAAAACACAACTCATCAGATGAGTGGGCATTGCTTGGATAACAGTCTTTATCATCAAGCCCCTACCTGCCTATGAAAGGGTAGCTGCTTTCTTCCTGCCAAGCAACCATGGGAATCCCGCTCAATTAAAGAACTATACTGGGTCACTTTCTTCCTGCCAAGCAACCATGGGAATCCCAGATATTTATCAACAGTAAGGCAATTCGACGTACCTAACATCCTGTGAATGGCATGCCTTCATCCCTGGGAGACCGAATGACTATAAAACACCGCCGACTTACACAGGTTCACCTTCTGACCCGACGCTTTTTCATATGTCTGTAGGATCTGAAGCAAAGTTTGGATCACACCTTTGTCATCATGAACAAATAAATTGGTATCATTTACGAACATGAGGTGAGTAATCTGGGGACTAAAAGTAGATTGGATAAGAATAGAAAGGGGGAAAGTGGATCACCTTGTCTTAGACCCCGTCTCGGCCTAAAAGTGATAGTAGTAGATCCATTAACCAGGGCAGAGAAAGTGGTCGATTCCACACACGACATTACCAAAGATACCCAACGGATCGGAAAACCCAAACGAAGGAGCATACTACGCAGAAAATTCCACTCCACACGATCATATGCTTCGGTCATGTCTAGTTTTATTTCCAGAGCTCCATTTCTTCTTCCATGCAAAGAGTTTATATGATGACATGTTTTAAGAACGATTAAAGCATTATTTGTGAGCAATCTGCCTGGTACAAAGGCACTCTGAAACTCAGAAATCACCTGCCCCATGATCTCCTTCAATCTATT
>JBBYHH010278154.1:0-12724 GCA_038382905.1 Daphne laureola
AATAGACATTCTATTGCAATTGAGAAAGTGAAACTTTCGTAATCAATATTTTGTATAAATGATAACTTGATGTTTATACTTTCCAAACTTATTTTCTTTAATTTTTTTGACTAAAAAACAATGTAGATAATTTTAAGTTAAATTTATATCAAAAGTTAAATGTTGCATCTTTTTTTCTAATAAAGACGGTATTATTTATTAATGATTTTCATATACTTGAGTACTCAGGGGATTACTTAGGAGTACATTTTTTTTATTTTGTAAAAAAATGTGACAGAAACAAATTATTTAAAAAATAAAACGTAACATGTAATCTAACAGGGGTTACCACGGGCATCCTCCTTTGGTGCCAAGGCCGCGTCGTCGGGTTTCAAGGGCTCCACCTCCTTCTGATATTATTAAAGTTAATGTAGACGGTGCTCTATGGAAAGAGGTAAATTTTGGTGCAGTTCGTGTTGTTTTTAGATATGCGTTTTGAGTGGTTCTGGAGACTGTTTCTCTTGGATTTTCTTATGCAAGAGCATATGCACTCTATGTTGGGACTTCGTGAGGCACGACGAATGGGTATTTTGGCTCCTATTGTCGAGTCAGACTTCCTCATTTTAGTCAACGAGCTATTAGTGGCCTCAACTCCTTGCAGGTACCATTTTGGTACCCTTGTGGACGAGATGCATTTTTTACCTCTCCTTTTCTTTCTTGTACATGACTTCACAATATTGCACATATCGTTGCTCCATGATCTTTTTTTTTGGGGGATCGACACTCTTGGCTTTCTCCTATGCCTTCTCCTATGTCTGATTGGATTTGTAATGCTCTTATTTAGTTAATACAGAGCATTCCCCATTTAGAAAAAAATTAGCAAAAGTTTGAAAGATACTGTAATTGCTCTAAGGTTTCTTATTTAGGTGGCAGGGCGATAATTGCTCTAGGTTTCTTATTTATGATGAAGGCTAAGATGAAGGCACACAATCTATAGAAAATGGCGTTAAAAAAAAAAAAAATCTACGAAAAAATGAGGTGAAGGTTAAGATGAAGGCATACAATCAGACCTGCTGTATTTTTTTTTTTTTTCTTTTTTTTTTTAGATTGTGGTGTGGGAGATGGAAAGTTGGGTGGTTCATAACAGCAATTTTTAGGATATAAATGAATGATTTCAAATAAAACGATGGTATAAATTGAAATTTGATTAAAGACATATTCATTGTTTTTCATTAATTAACAGTCAAACTAATATGAGGATTTGATTGAGATAAAAATCAAACCTAAATGACTCTAATAAGACGAATTCTTAAAAGAGGACCGAAATAGTATAATTTAAAAAAATAAGAGACTAAACTTGGAGTTTCTCCTCAACATGAATGCAATAATCTCTAGATATAAATTCCTTTGTCTTACACCACAGTATGTTAGAATAGAGGAAGAAGCATAGCATAGAATAGAGGAAGAAGCATAGCAAAATAGTATTTCTGCATTATTGATCTCGTTGAAACACAAAAAGAAAAAACAAACAAGCAAACAGAGAAACTTCAAGTTAAAAACGATAACATTCCAACATCAAACTATGAGTAGAAGCTTTTTACTCATTCTTTCTTTCCGATACCATGAGACATGTTGTAGATCCCTCGTCCCTTAAAAAATAAGTAAACTGATGTCAAAAGGGCAGTTGCAAATACAGGCTCTTGTTTTTCAGTGCAACAAGTTGGAGAAATGTTGAATAAGGTCTTAAGATCACTTACAATTAAGTACAGTGAACTCGCAGCTAAAGCAATTGGGATTGCAACAGAGGTGATTTTATCAAATGGTCCCTTCAGGTATGTATGCTTATGGATGCTCTGGAAGTATCTTTGTCTCTCGAGAAGCTTCTCCCGAGGCCTGAAAGGTGGCTCCGGCTCTGACATCCTGCGTACAGAATGAAATATCAACAAGCAAACATTTTTTCAATCAGAAGTAACCAATATAATGTTTCTCTTATTTCCACTGGTGATGGGATAGAATTATTCAGTATATCAGGAATTATCATATACAGCTAACTACTCGACCGACTTTTGAATTTACAGATGTCTAAGATGAAAAGTATAATAGTGAATTTGAGTGAGGTTGGAGTTTGATTATAAAAACCAAAATAACTTGGCCAGTGGCGAAATTCATATTTCCTTCTTCAGTCATAATACATCCTCCTACAAGGTGCGGTATGTAAATCAGTAACAACACAAGGAACCATGACTTATAGAGTACCAATTACCGCAATAGGTACAACCTTCTATGTCTAGAAAGAAGGGAAATTACAACACACTGTCACAAAACTGTGTGCTTCTCACAGTTAAAGCTAATTTAACATAGTAAAGAAAGAAGAGAAGTTACTTGTGTCGGATATTTATTTTTCTCATTTGAATTCATATAGTTCATAATTTCAACAGAATAGTTCTGGAACTACAATCTACCAAAGTTAATGTCTCAATCATGTGCTGCATCTTAATCCAAACTATGTTGGGGACGGTGAATGAAGTTTATAATCTCAATCTAACTAGCATGCACAAGCATGGGAAGTTTAAAGAGCTGGGAAAAAGTGAGATGATATGTATGAATACATCCTGGAAAAGGACCATAATCAACCATTGATGATCCATGAAGCAGTACATGATCCAAAGAACAAAATGACCATACTCAATAAATACTTATCCATTACGACAAATCGGCCAACTAAATTCCATCATCACCATCATTTTTATCATCTATGTTCTGGTGGGTAGCATGAATATTATAGCGTCAATTCATTTTCTAAATTAGAAAACTAAAACTCATCAAAGGGCTTATTTTCAGACTTGTTCAATCACTCCATTGTTAGTACGGCCCTTTCAAACAAACAGGAATTCCAAGAGCAAATTCAAACTTCTGATGCCAAAAGACAAACAAATGGCAAGCGATTCGTATGCTCTGTAAAAGTAAGATAACAACCAAAGCTTTGGCCAGCAGCAAATCCCTAGCAAATGAACTTTATCAGCGCGGCTAGAATAGCTCATGCAAATGAACCAAGGCTCAGATTCCATTTCTATCAAACCTAACGAGTTCAAATGGACACTTTCTTTCGCCCTACTTGATCCCCGATTACAGACTGGACAATACCGATGCATGAACAAACTCAAAATTCCGATGAGTAGTTCAGTCAATAGATCTAGTCATGGAGATGATTAAGTACAATCTAATTGAAATTGTTAAAAATGGAAACGCAAACAAATTCTATAGAAGAGAGCGAGAGCGTACTTGAGAGATGGCTGATTCGAATTACTCGCCCTTCCCTTGGAAATGTGAAACCCCAGAAAATTCCCGGAACAGGAAAATGAAGACGATGGTACGTCAAGTGGGGACTGGGTTGTCTTAATCAGGTTACTCCCGAACATCTAACCGAAATGCTCACGAGAACATAAGGTAAATATCTTAAGTTTAAATCTCCCGTCTCTCAATTTTCTATTCTAAATATATATATAAAAAAAAAAAAAGATACAAATAAAAATACAATCTATAACTGGAATAGAAATTTGCCTCTAACTATTTAAAGTGAAACATTTAAAGATTTGACTTAGTGAACTCATCTCAGCACGAGTCACATCACTAAGCGTTTGAGTCAAATCCTTAAGTGTTCCACTTCCTATATTCTATGGTACATTTTGATCTGAGTTATAGTTCGAATCTTTACGTCACTAAGTTGATATAGTTCATGGTACAATATGACACCTAATTTTTTTCATCTATTCCCTCGATAACCCTCATTCTCTGATTGTGTGCCCTACCTCGCCTAACCACTTACCCTTACTGTGCCGCCTAGCCCCACCGCTAGAGACACCACCACACCCTACCCCTACAACATGGCCTCCACCTCCCCCTATCGCACCACATTGTCTCCTCTTAACCCGTTAAGTAGTTTCACACTATGCCCTTGCGACCCCAATTCTGGTGCACAAAAGATGGCATGTTGCACCCTACTTATTGACCACCCCGGATCTAGCGCAGGAAGGGCTAGCCATTGCGACCCTAGAGGTTAACCTCCAGAAATCTAGAGAGTAGAGGGCTAGAAGCGACACCCTATCCGTTGCACCATCAAATCTAAGGTTGGGTGGGTATGTGGTTTGTTTAGGCTGCGTGGGTAGAATATCTTCAAGAGTCTCCCCAAATGGAAAAGCAAATGTCACATTTTTAAAAAAAAAAAAATTATTTCAATTCCAACAATTTCTCTATTTTTAATAATCCTGTATTTATTACAATAATAAAATATTCTATATCTTTAATTAATAATTAATTTTTTTAGACTTTTTTTTTTTTGCTCATCTGCTTAAGCAAATCTACCACCTGATCTTTTTTTTTTTTTTTCTTGAACAACAATATATATATGCAGAGGACCAAAAACCACAACCTGCACACACACCAAAAAGACACTCCTAACAAAAGACTTCTAACAGAACACACATAGGACCCCACAGCTGAAGACTTGCACTTCACACACAGTCATCTAGATACATTTTTCTAGTAACAAAACAACCCCAGAAGGACACACTTCGGGATGAAGCACCATCACCTGAAAAGTACTGCAACATCACAATATAACAGAGGAGCAGTCCAGATCCAATACTGATGCTAGCTGTTCACATCACCTACCAGAAGGGGCAAAAATCATGTTTACTGCTACAACTCCATAGCTTGTTACTCCTACATAATCTCTTCTCTCAACGTTTAAACAAATCTAATCTATTCTCTCAACACTGAAGGGCAGATGTTGTCACAAAAAATTATACCTACAAATTTCCTATTTTCTAACCTACAGAGATATAGTATCTTTTCCCCCTCTTTTTCTCTGCAGTTGAATTAGTACTTTTATCCAAATTAACACATAGGGAGAACACCAAGTTGCCTTTGCTCTCGGAAAGATCGAACCCAACACTAGGGTTCAAGGTGAGAGTTTTTGAAGACAGAATCGGAGCCGCGAAGATCTGCGGAGAGACGGCAGCGGAGTTAGGCTGGTCTTGGCCAGCAGCGGTAGGGCCGGCGGGGCTGGCAGTGGCGAACTCCACGGTAAGGTAGCGTTTGGCGAGCATTGCTAGTGTTCGTGACTTGGTGTCGTCGGTGTCTAGAGTCTTCCAAGCGTCACTGAGCATGGGAATTCAGAGATCTAGAGACAGAGAAACGAGACAATTGAGAGAGAGAGAAAGACATGAGTCTCTAAACTGAGTTGTAGGCTCTTGAAAACTGTGAAACATTTATGACGGGAGCCTCGCTAAATATTTGGCGAATGCTCCAAATATGGCGAGGCCTCCTCTTTTTTTATCATCCTTTTTTATTTTAAAGAATTGGATAGAGAAGGTGTTAGGATAAAAAAATGTTTAATTTTCTTTAAAAATGTGCATATAAAAAAAAATGGAGAATCTGTTGGACATGTTATAAGTTGATGTACTAGGCTCGGTGATGGGCGGTTGGGGTAGGATCGACAGGCGGATCGAGGAGGAAGGGGTAAAGATGCAATGGGGTTAGTTAGGGTAAAATGATTGGTTAAAGAAATTGGAGCTCAATTGAAGTAATTAATCCAATATTCTTATAGCAAAATTGATGGATCAAACGGAAGATTTCACAACTGCTTAAGCGTTTTTATTCTAGGTTTTAAACCTCATAAGAGAATTGTAAGTTACCCAATGTTTTTACTCAAATACTTCTTCTATTCTAAGAAGAAACTTGATTCAATTTTTAGGATTATCAAAGGAAAACTGATACCTTATTACTTTTATGAAACTTTTCACTGATCTTTATCTTTTTTTTTTTAGCATTCCTTGATCTCAATCTAACTCTCAAAATAAAACGGGAGCAACCTGAAAGCCTTTATTTACAATCAACACTTTAGGGACAGTATAAGCAAGTTACCTCTGTGATTTTCATCACAATCATTCATAAAAAATAAAAAATCCCAAGCTTTTAATGTTAATATTCACAAATACTCTTCACAAGCAAAGACACCTCTCATGGTCATAACCGATTGAAGAGTATACTCATAAAACCAGAAACAAATTGAACTCATCTTCTATACATCGCTTATATAGGTAATGTCAAACCCCACAAGATCATTTCCTAAGTAAACATTTACATCCTACTCTATAAGACTGCAGATACAGATCAGTGAGACCAACAAAAAAAAAAAAACTTAACTAACACCCTAGAACATGTCAAATTCCATATGTTCTCTGGAGTTTTCCAGCTCCTCAGACCTGTTGATGTCATTTTTCTGCACCGAAACCGATACCTGAGAAGTTCCACCATTGGAGGCTACCGGCATCTCTGGGGGTGTCGTGCATCGAATCAGAGCCCAGTTTATACCATCAAAGAAAGGATGTTGCTTGATCTCTGCAGCCCCTTTAACCGAACCTAAACGGTGTTCAGGTTCCTTCACCAGAAGAGCTCTGATCAGATCCCTTCCAGGAAAGCTAACCATCGGGCTACTAGGAAACCGGAGGCTATTAGACACAACGTTGTTCAATGTTTCATCGTTTCTGGAACCCTTGAACGGGGTTGTGCCGTATAGTAGCTCAAACAGGAAGATCCCGAAAGTCCACCAATCAACGGCATTCCCGTGCCCTTTGCCCTTTATGATCTCCGGTGCAAGGTATTCATGTGTACCGACGAATGAGTTTGACCGAGCACTAGTCGGCTCCATCACAAGCTGGGGCATTGAGTTAACTTGAGCAGCAAGGTCACACTTCATCTTCCTTGATCTAGAAGCAATTGATGGAAGCCTGGGAGTGAAGCATGGGACTTGAAAAGAAGGGTTCAAGCAAAACGGTTCGATGCAGCTAGAGTTTGAGCATGGACTCGACACTTTCTCGGTTAGCTCGGGAGCGGGGGAAGATTCGACGATAACTGGATTAACAATACACCTAAGTGATAGGTCAAAATCCGAAAGCATGATATGGCCATCTTCTCTGACCAATACGTTTTCGGGCTTCAAGTCTCGGTAAACAACACCGAGCATATGTAAATATTCTAGTGCAAGGAGAACTTCGGCAACATAGAACCTGCAGTTTTCATGTTTAAATAACCTGAGTACATCAAAGTGTAGCATGCCATGAAATGTTCTGAAATATATGACAAATGGAGACCCAAATCAAACTATTAGCAATCAGACAAATTGAAAAAACCATATGACAACAATAAACTTAATCAAAAGCTAATTGTAACCAAACCAGTGCTGCTACATAATTAGTTGACATATCACAAAAGGCTTATATAAATTCAGATAGTTAATAAAATGTCGACGAGTAGAACTACATGTCAGACAGATAACAGATCAGAAAATAACATGCAGCAATAGAGAACAAAGGATTTGTACTTCAATATACACTTGATGGAATTACCTGGATACTTCTTCCGAGAAATTCTGGCTGGGTTGCTTCTGTCGTAAAACATGTAGATCGCCACCAGGACAGTACTCAATAACCAAGCAAGAATACTTCTCGGTAAGAAAATGGGTATAAAGTGTCGGAAGGAAAGGATGGTCCAACATTTGCAAAATCTCTTTTTCTGTTTGAGCCCTAACCAACTTCTTTCTACTCGCCAGAAATTCGTTGTCCATCAGTTTTAATGCAAATATGCAGTTTGTTCCAATTAGCTCGGCAAGGTAGATTACACCAATGTCCCCACATCCAAGCTTCCTAATAAACTTAAAATGCTTCAGACTCAAGCTGCCATACTTGTTCTGAGATGAGTGTATAGCTTCCCACCTGCAGTCCTTCGACATATGAGGCCTACGAGAAGATCTACTGAGGCAACTTTCTTCACTGGTGCTTGTGCTGCTACTGTAATCCCCAATACTACTCTTGGAGCTCTGTGAGAACTCACCCTTCCCTCTTGATCCTGAACCATCGCCAACACCAGTCACCAAGGTCTTCGCCTTGGAAATGTATTTTGATTTTAACACCAGGGTCCTACTAGAATCTGTTGAGCTCGAGTTGACTTCAAAACTGTAACTTGCACTATTTGATACCAGAGAATCACTTCTATTTTCCAAATTGAAGTTCTGAGCAGGGCTACCTGAACAGCTAGTACTAGGACCCAAATCATCACTGGCAGTTCCATTACTGGCCACTGAGCTGCTGATACTTGGACCAAGCTCATGTTTGGCTTTCCTCCTGATAAAGTTCCTGTTCCTGAATACCTGTTTAACCAGACGACTTTCACTAGCCAATTTTATCCTCCCACCGGGAATTGAGAAAGGAGTTCTAACTTGCATCTTGGGTTCATGTTCCTTGTCTATGGATGAAGTTGTAGAATCCCCCTTCGTTGATACTAGAGACACTTTTGTAGAAGTGCCAACAAAGTTCAGTTTCTGAAACTCTGTCTGTGATACTTCATTCCCAGAATCTTCTGACAAAGGGACAATCTTATCCACTGAAGGTAATTTGTTCAGCATTGACTCTTTAGTAGAGGCTGCATCATTCAATGGATTAAAAACATCATTAGTCTGTACGCTACAAGATACCTCTTCCCCTGTGTGCAGAACCATTGCAGGTCTTCGTTCGGTAGAGTTGGGTGCAGTTTTCTCGGGCAGAAGAGAAATCTCCACAACTTTACCTGCACCATCATTTATCGGAAGTCCAGACCCGCAGGCTTCAACTACAACAGCACTATACATGGTCTTCATGGTTCCTGCTTCAGAGGTTCGCAATGAACCACCGGGATTTGATGATCGCTTTTTTATAGCAGCCATCTCTGAAGCCTGAGAGATGGTAAGTCCTCTTAGCGCCTGCTTTAAACTCACAGGTTGAGAAATTCCAATCCCTGAACCTTGATATGATCCAACTTTAATTGGTCTCTTCATAGCACTCTTCCTTAAAGCATCTTTTCCAGGATTCCGTGACACACTCGCACCCTTAAAAGAATTTCTAATATCAATCCCCTCGAAAAGATGATTAATATCATCCTCTATGGAGCACCTGCTTCCTGGTTTTGTGATAAAATGCAACCTCGCATTTTCACCCTTTTTTGTTCCTATCTTCAACTCATCAGTGAATTCTACGATTTCAGACGTATTAGGCATTGCGTCCATATTTTCCACAAAGGTAAATTCAGCCTTTCAAATTGGAGCTAACCCATTTCAGAACAAGCATGACCTCAAACCAAGAAGATTCATACCATGAGTTGAAATTCAGTGATGAAGGGAACCTTATATGTCCATCAAGAATCTCTTCACTAATAAAGATTGCAAGAACCGAAGGCCCTGTTGATTATCATTTCTGCAGGTGAAAACAAAAGATTAGACACAACAGTCAAACTGGAAGCCTTAATAAACGTCAAGGGAAATGATATATGGACTGCGGAAACAAAGATCAAGGACAATGAGATTGTTTATTCAACAAAATACGCAGTCTGTCAGCAATCCTATCAGATAAATAAGAATATTTGTTCCTCTAGAACAACTAAACAAAGCTCTACAGACATCAACCAGCCCGTGTGTACCTAAAGTATAAAAAAAGAACTGCTTATTCTAGCTCTCTTGAAATCAAATTATGTAAGGCACTTCCTCTGAGAAGTTCACTCCTTTCAAACCTACTAAATAGCCGCTAAAGCTTAAGGTCCGTTTACTTGTGGAATTTTTTTCAAGTTTTCATCTCCAAATTTCTTTTATAAATATTTGCTCATATAACTAGCTTTCAAGTAATGCGAAAATCTTGTTTTCAAAACATTAGAAAACTCTAGTGGACTGTTAAAATAGAAACCTTCCAAACAATGTTCCTTGATTTAATACTAAAGTTTTCCATAACTTAAAAGTTAGTAACGTAATCAAACATTTACAAAGAAAATTTAAAAACAAAAACTTACAAAATTTTCAACAACTAAACGGAGCTGAAGTTTTGAGCAGCTTATCTTTGATAAGGTAGAAACTGAACCAGACAGCAAAAGTTAACTGATTTGAGCCACATCAGCTACCAAGCTGAAACTACAAGCAGTACACAAATCTCCAAATCAAAAAAATTGAAACAAATTTCCCCTAAAAATTCAAACTTTCTCAAGAAAGTCACAAAATTGATATCAAACCAACCGAGCAAGAAGAGGTAGGAAATCAGAGCAAGCACAAGAACATAAAGTAGAAGAGGCTGAAAGGAAAAAGATGGGTTACCTGAAGGTAGAGCGAGAACAGAGAGGTTAGGGTTGGATCTGGAGAGTAGTAGGGTTTAAACTTTAAAGAGAGAAAAGGACGGTGAAAGGGAAATGAAAACGGACACGGGAAAATGTTGATTGAAATTAAGATGAAGGACTGAGTCTGTCTGTCTATTACTGTTTGTTTCCCTCAAACGGCGGAGCCAGCCACCCAACAAACAACAAAGATTACGAATACGTCGTACCAGTGACACGACATCATACAAATCATACTTTTATTGAACAACTTAATACTCAATTTAATTCAATTTTATCCTAATTTTTTTTATTAATTATTCATGAACAATTCGAACTAGGTTCGAACTCGATTGATTTAAAACTCATTTCAGTTCGTTCAAGCCTAACATAAAGAACCTAATACTCGACTCGTTTTCAACCCTAACTACACCTCCCATTTTCTCACATATTTTTCTTTTAAAACAAGTAGACTTGTTTTATTAATGAATAAATATTACTCTCTCTCCGTCTTATTTTTAATAATTATATTTCTTTTTCAGTATTAAATATATATATATTTTTCATCAATATATAAAGTTAAATAACTTATGTACATAAGATAAATCAATGTCTCTAGTTTCTAAAAATATTTTTTCTAAATTTTTCAGAAAATTATTTCTAATAAAAAAAATCGAGTGAAATAAAAGTTTAAAAATTAAACGTAATTATTAAATAGGAATGGAGGAGTACAAAATAAGTTAATGAAAAAAAAAAGCACAATTAGATACCAATAAACGGTATAACTAAACCTAAGCGGACATGATAAAAAGGCAATAGACAAAATGTTACTCATGTCACAATGAGTCAACTTAACATACTCTCACATCTATCTAAAAATGTTTAACGACACTATAAGTACTGAGATAGATAGAAGATAGAGACGAAGTCCGGTTCCAACACCCTTAACACCTCCAGAAGAGCAAAATAGTATTGGCGCATCCCAGTAATGCGCTGGTAGAAGATATGCAAGCTACCCAGATCTACACCAAAGTATCAGTCGGTCTGGCTAAACAATAATAAAGCTAAACAAAAATGAATAAAAGATGGTCCTAATAGAAAAGAAAATATCATAGTCTTAAAGTAAAAATGGGTAACCCTCACACCTAGAGTCCAAAAGACATCGGCGAGAACTTGCTTGATGAACCCACAACCAAACAAATTTGCATAATTGAACCTCATGGCTGCTGACAGAGCGAGACAACACTCAATCTTGTCGCATCACGACCAACCAAAATTGTCCCTAACCATACTAACTCATTGGAGATCGTATATAACTGGAATAGAAGAACCAAGCCAACCAAAGTACCCTCCATCAGAACAAATCCAAGCATCGCCAGAATCGACAACCCCACCCTATAGCCACTAGGGTCATACACCACCATTCCCGACCTTATTTCCCTAGGTGACCTCCAGGAACACAAATTAACAGCAAACAAAGGCAATAATAGCAGAAACCAGATTTGGCTCAAAGGCTCCGTCTCCAGATGAAACCCACAACAACCGAAGTCCACATGAGCCAGACTTGCAACGTCGGGAGAGGTCGGAAAGGAGTTCTGGTAAAATCTGAGATGCCAACCACCAGAACAACAACCAGATCGCATGACAGTGGGTCGCTGCCCTTAAGGCCGAAACCGCGAGTGAGAACGGCGCAACCACCCACCACGCACCGAGTCGCACCTGAAGGAAGAGACGGTGAGAGACAGGGAGGTGACGGCGAGATAAGCCCCGCCCAGGGGCTAAATGGTAACGCCTTTGGCAAGGGGACCCGAGCGAACCCATGATTCGCTGAAAAAGATGAAGCGAGCGACAGTAGAGGGTTGTCGGGCGGTGCACAATCGGGACGATGCTAGGCAATGAGAGGGAAGCCGCCAGCAGCGGTTGTCACCACCGTCTCGTGCCCTGGCGTTGCGGGAGCTTTTGGTGTGAATAAGAAGGACGGTCGGATGGGAGCGGCGGTGGCGGTCGACGTCGTTGCTAGACTATTCTAAGTTGTGGTGATCCCAAAACCCAGTATTGTAAAAACTTTTCTTAAGTTATATATTCTAACGCGTTTAATAGGTTTTAAGGCATTCCTAATCAACCTTAAACCTGCACCCGAAAACACGTTAGTGGTTTTACAATAAATCGCGCATAAGCAGGATATAAGTTGAGCTCCGCTCAACACAAATACATCCGCGAGGAGGCCCACCCACTTCGTTGGGCGAGAACTCCCCGATAAAATATTAATACAATCCGTAATAATGTCTAAGCTAATTATGCATGTTTTACTACTACAGAGCCAAACCTAGCCAATGTTTGAATACGTACTGAGATGGGTAGTTGGGGTCAACAACCGACTATCGAGCCCAAGTACTTCTGCTGCTGCTGCTAAACATAATAATGAAGTTCAACCGTCAGTAAATCCTAAGTGTGCTCAGTCATAATTTAAATATCACCATAACAATCTCAATCGAGACTGTCCCACTATTCATAACGTAACAACTTATCATTACTTACATACCTCTGGTAATCAATAACACAATATGCCTAAGCGGAA
>JBBYHH010278265.1:0-12724 GCA_038382905.1 Daphne laureola
TTGACAGTTTCACTGTATTTAATCTATGATTTATTTTTATATATTTTTAGATATTGAAAATTAAAAAATTCATATGAGAACCATAGTTTGATATCCAAATTTTCTAAATATATTTTTTCTTATTTTTTTTATACTGTTTATCTTTATTTAAAAGTTAGTAGTACTATATACCCCTACATTTATAAAAAAGTTGGGGTGACATTTCACACCCCCACTCCCCAAATACCTTTATCACTGCCTGCATATCTTATACTCTCTTTGTCCCATAAAAATTACAGTTTTTATTTTTATTATTTTCACAGTATTTAATCTACTATTTATTTTTATAAACTCATAGATATGTAAAGTTAAACGGTTCATATCATATTTTCTCATAATTTGCAATATAAATTTTCAAGATACAATTTGCTACAGTAATTTATATTATTATTATTTATCTTAATAAAATTTTGAGTCAAACACTACAACTTAAAACATCAAAGTTAAACACAACAATCTTTATGGAACGGAGGGAGTATTCAACTTAACCAATAATGATTTAATAATCCACTACTAAACGTTATTCTTATTTTATTTTTTGGTAATTATAGATCATCTAATGTGGTTTCGGTTGTGAAGACTTGAATCACTCATTCGATCTATCATCCTTGTGTTTTTTTATTTTATTTTATATATATATATAAAGGGTGTAGGGGGTTAGGAATACTCGAGACTCAAACTCAAAACTTTTATAAATGTTCTCAGGAACATGACCAGTAGATCAAATGTGAAAGTATGACCACTAGATCAAATGCGGTGGAAATCGTCCAACTTGTGTTTAGATCAAAGGATGGAGCCATCTTTAGGCTAGGTCCTTAAAACCTTGGAGATTTCAATAGCTACCTTCTATCCCTCCTATACGTTGCATGCCCCATCTACAACAAAGTGCATATAATACATGGTTTGTCGGGGAAAGGACTAGGGTGCCTATCATCAAAGCCCAACTCAAGATTGGCATATATAACTAGCAATTGCACCTTGTGGCTGGTAGCCCCTCCTACTTATCGACCTGAGTTAGAGAAGGGAAAAAGAGTTATTTTTGTCAATAATGTTTAGGATTTGATAATATTTTATCATTAAAGTTTTTTCGGGGATCAAATTTCTACCAATGTTTGAGAAATAAGATAAATTTATCACTATCGTTAAATAGTTTGACGGATTCCGTTAATTTTTTTGGATTAATATTTTATTTTTACCTTAAAATTTTTAAACAACCCTTAAACTTTAGACTTGTACATTTTGATTTATTTCTCCTCAACGAGTAGCACCCTACAACACTGCCATCCACCACTGCACCACCGCCCTCTGCCACTGCACCACTGCCCTTCGTCGTTCCACCGCCTTTCTGTTGTTGCACAACCGCCCAATTAATATAAAATATTTTGTTTAACCAAAACATATTTGATTTTTTATGTAAATTTTATATCTCTATTCTATGTGCATTTTATTTTATTTTTTTATATTAGACATGTAGCGCAGGGTATACGATAAATCAAAAGTGTTTTATTTAATAAAAAACAAAAAAAAAATTGATTAATTTGACGGTAGTACAGCTGCGAATGATGTGGTGGTGGAGTGGTAGAGGGGGAGTGGTGCAGCAACGGAGAGGTAGTACTGTAGGGTTCTCTACTAATGAAAATAAAATATTAACTCAAAAAAATTAACGGAAATCATTAAACTATTTAATGACAATGATAAATTTATCCAATTTTCCAAACATTAGTGTCAATTTAACCTCTAAAAACTTTAATGATAAAATATTATCAACTCACAAACATTAGTGACAAAATCACCCATTTTAAAAAAGTTATACCTCTCAGGGACAATTTCCTAAGCATAATCATCTTTTAATACTTGATGGCGTAGGCGTAGAGCTAAAGATATGAGATAAGTTTATGATGTAACATTCCTGAATTGGTGCTCGGAAAAAATAACAAATCTCATCGTTTAATTGGAGATATTTGCACTCGCATTCAAAGAGAAGGAAACAAACGATTCGTCTTTGCATTCTTGCCCAGGCTTTTTTAAGAGGAGGTTTAGATGCAATTTTCTCTTGCCCGATTTAAAAGAAAATTCGAAGTACAGTATAATCAGATCAGACAATTTAATACTACTACCTTGATTTGGTCACCTACAGGTGAAAGTATTAGAGCCTATGGATGATTCCTATACCATTGCCATTGAGTGAAGTTGAGAGCCCGTAAGATTTTCATCTTTAAAGAATGCTTAATCTCTCCATTATTATTCTCTCAGACCAAAAAGTCTCATATACAAAATCAAGATGATTCTCTTCTCCCGGAAAAATGTTGCAAGCAGCTTCAGAAATCCTCTTTATCACCTTCCTGACTCATCTTCTTCAGTATTGTCCTCCGTCTCAGCACTTAATCTCACAATATCTTCTACAAGTATTTTCCCCTCTGTTTACACAGACAGCAATTAAAATACTACTAGTAAAAAGCCGAAATTACCAGATGACAAGCATAAAGGGGTTTGGTAATTATCAAGAAAGCTAGAATTACTGAAGGTCAAACCAACATTTTGCTAATAAACCTCAGGATATGTAATAAGCCATTTTTGGAAGAATGCCACCTACCTTTATCTTTTGATAGACTGCTAATGAGTTCTTGAATGCCCTCCTTGCCCAACGTGTCCTTGAGGTACTGAGCAGCAGACGCAACCTCCTCAGGGCTCACCTTGCCATCATAATCCCTGAGTCAAAAATAGATACACCTGATTTGTTCATAAGAGAATGACAAGAAAATATGTTGAAGAACTACTCTCGGTTTCCCTTTCAAATTAAATCTTCATTTTCTTTTGGAGGCAGTGCAGAGTTCAAACCTATCAAGCAGCTGCCAGCGATTCCCAATCTTCTCATCAACAGCATCGATTTCCTTTTCAAGCTTATGAAGCATAGCATCAACCTGAAATGCAGAAAAAACAGAACCAGATTGGTACTTTCCACCATAGGCAGACCTATGTGAAACAAAGGGGGTCCATGGACCCCCCTTTTTTCTCAATAATATGTATATTTAGTATAAAATTTATTGATAATTTTTTTAAAAAATTATAACCTATTTTATGTGATATTATTTCTATAGTTTATAAATTATTCATTCTAAAAGTTTTATAGCACCAAGTGACGTATAAAAAATGTCAAAATATAGTCAATGTTGTTATTTATATTTTCTAGATATGTTCTCTCTTCAAATTTTTAACCGTGTGAAATTTTTCTTGGACTATTCATTCTATAGTTAATTTTAGTATTTGTTTCTTGGTTTATACGTCTAACAAAATCGTATAATATAAAAAATAGTAGAATTAGGAAGTGAAAAGCTAAAGTTTTCTTACTTTAATCCCATACCAAGTTAAAATGTTGTGAAAAATTTCGGACAGAAAAAGTAATATACATTGAAAGATATAAACGGACCCCCTTTTTGAAAAATTCTGGGTCCACCAGCTCAAGTATGGCTTAATTATCTCGTACTACCCTAGACTATGACCCGTAGCGTGAGTTAGGGCCCATCCAATAAATCATCCAAAGTAGTACCCTGAACTATTATTTCGGTGCAATTAAGGGACTGACCTCACTGAACACGGCACGTGGAAGCACGTGCAGTCAAAGTTGAACATTTTCTGATTACCTTCGCTGGAGCAGTGACCCAAATGGAACATTTTAAAGTTTTGTACCCGTCCCCAATATAATAAAATACTTTTTAAATTAAATCAAATTTCTTAATTCAATTTAAGAACCCTAAAGTCCTAAAGGTTTGTTCTTTCGATTTCTCTCCCTCGTTATAATCCATCCTCCGTTCTTTCCATTTCGGGCACTCCCAATGTAATGGACTACAAAAAACAACATTTTTCTTCTTCAACAATTGAAGCTCTGTCTCCGGCGGAATGCAAATTGCAGTGTGTTTCATTTCACAGGTGCAAGTGTGGGAAGAAACTCCATATGTATTCTCAGCGTAAGTTGTGTCAGAACTATGGGAGGAGATTCTTGTGTTGTCCAGATTATGAGGTGTGTTTCATTAATTAAGAATGTTATGATTTGTTTGTTTTAAGTTCACAACTCTTTCATTTTCACCCTCTTTTACCCTATTTTTGTTCTGTTTCGTAGCTCCCAATTCTTGCGGATGGCACTAAGGTGCTCCCATTTATGACTAATTTCAGCATTTTACCAAGGGTAAGTTTGATTTCTATAGAAATATGCATCTCAAAATGTTAATTTGGTCGGTCCCCTATTTTCTCTTGTTAATATGCATCTCGAAATGTTAATTTGATCTGTGATTGTGATGTTATTAGCTCTTGTTAATATGCATCTCAAAATGTTAAATCTGATGAGAAGATTGTGATGCTACTTTGAAGATATTCTTGTTAGTATGCATATGTTTTGAACCATTCTCTTTTTAGTATGCATCTGTTACAATGATGCTACTTTGATGCTAAGATTGTGATACTTTCTGTTTGCTATTACAGGGACCAGATAGGTGCCACTTTGAGTGGGTAGATGACTCATACCCAGAGAATGCAAGAGACTACATAAATAAGCTTAGCAAGAAGCTCGAGAAGCTGGAGAGGGTTGAAAGGGAACTGGTCTTTCTCAAGGAGCAATTGCTCCTCCTAGGGACAAGCAAGAAAGGAGAATCTATGTTTTAATGGATTTGTAAGAGTAGTTGTTAGTTGCTCCTAGGGTCCCAAAGAGAATGTAACTCTTTTTTAATGGATTTTTAAGAGTAGTTTATGCTAGGATTTGTAAGAGAATGTATCTCTATTTTGAACCAATTTATTGAAGCAAATGACATTTGAAGTTTGTGTCTTGCTATAGGGTTTACAACATCTAAAACTTTTTGCAACATTGAGGGATAAACTAACCCTGCAAATACATTATATAAATCTGTCATTCAAAGATGTACTAACCCTGCAAATACATTCAAGGATCAACTAACATAATCATTCCAAACTGTCATAATCCAAATCCTCCATAATTATCCCAACTGAATGTGGTGGGAGCATTCAACAAAAACATACTAACAACATTCAACTTAACAGGATAGACAACATGTCTAATAACATTCCAACATTCAACTTACATCATTCTAACATTCATATTAACATCTTGCTTCCTCGTATCTCTCTAAAATCCTACTAACATGCATACGAACATCCTGTCAATTCCCAGCCACAACTTTTTACCTCTTGCTTCCTCCTGTCTCTCCACCTTCCTCTCTTTCAGTTCCCCTTTTCTTTGTCTTTATGTCCCTTTTCTTTGTCTTTTTATTTGTCTTTTTCAATTTTTTTGAGCTCGATCCTTGACTCATATTCTGCAATAGACAGTGGAAGAAAGTCAGTACTTTTTTGAAGAAAAACAATTCTCAAATAGGGAAAAGAAACATTCAACTTTAACCTTTTAGAGTGGGCATTTTCTGGCATTGTGATGTTCAGATTTGCACAAAGAGCAGTGCATGATCCTTCCATGCCTTGACAATTTTTTCTTCAGTTTTTTGGGTTCATTCCTCTTTTTAATTCATGCCATTCTTGGCCTTCCTGTCATTATTTTGTCCATAGGTGCCAATACCTCACCATTTCCAGTCACTTCCCAGAACTCCTCACTAGGCATTGGTTCGATTGGATGCATATATGCAGCTTTAAACATGTCATTGTCATCCCAATGGCTCACATAGCTGTAAGGGTCTTCTTTTCTTGCCATAATGGTAGCAATAACATGTTTGCATGAAAGGCCACAGAGTTCCCAACCATTGCAAGTTCAAAATTTCTCTTGAAGCTTCACAACATACTGAGTTTGGCCAATAAACACTTGAAATCCATCCTTCCCATTCCACTTGACACTCTATTTGAAGCTCTTTGCAGTGTTCTTAGCAATGATTGCCTGACGTTACTACCATACTCCATTCTCCACTTTCTCACAAAATAATTTCTTTGAACTCTTCTCTAAATCACATACTCCCTAATTGCCTCAAACATTGAGATAATTGGCAAACTCCTTGCCCTGATCAACACTAAGTTAAATGCCTATGTGTTGTTATTATCAACAGTATCACACTTCACTTCACTTCTCTGAAATGTTTTGCACCATTGCCTCATATCTGTCCTTTCCAATGATGCCCTTAACCCTTCTGCTAACTTCTCTATCTCAGTTAGCCTTTTCTCCAACTGTTCTTCATTTGCTTCCTTTGCAACAGCATAAAAGGAAATCTTCATTCTCTCCCCTCTGAAATCAGAATACCAGTTTCCATAGATGTGGCGAGCACAAAGCCTATGTTCAGCCCTTGGGAATATGTTTGATACTGCATTCTCCAAACCCTGCCAAAATAAGGAAGTTTAGTAAGGTTACATGGTTACAACAACGTATCTAAAATAAAAGGAAATCAGGTTGTGTATGTGTTCAAAATAGTTTACCTTTGACTGATCTGACATTAGACACCAACCCCAACCATCCTAAGTTTGAATGTCCCTTGCCAAATGTTCACATAACCAAGTCCAAGAGTCTGTGGACTCCACCTCAACCATGGCCCAGGCAGTAGGGTACATCTGGTTATTGGCATCCTTGCCAACTGTAGTTAAGAGTTGCCCCTTCACAACCCCTTTAAGCAAGCAACGATCAAGTCCAATGAACTTCCTGCAACCTGAAAGGAAGCCTCTCCTAACAACATCCAAACATACATACATTCTCTTGAAATATGGTGGAATTTCAGGGCCAAAGTATTTTAACTGAATGTCAATAGTAGAACCTGGATTAGAAGTTTCTACAGCCCTAGAATAATCAAAAATCCTGAAATATTCATGATCCACATCCCTCTGCAACCTATCCATAACTAGTTTTCTTGCCCTCTTGCACAGATCAACTAACACTTCAACTTGCAATTATGCTTTAAGGTGCTTCACCAAACAAGTTGGCTTAATACCAGGATGGGCATAAATATAGGTTTCATAATTGTTTGCTATCCACCTAGATGTCACAGCTCTAACAGTGAAGACTTGACAACATATATGTTTAGGTTTCAGAGTCTTGACCATAAAATACTCCTTCCCTTTGTGCCTCTCAAAAGCAGCATATACCAACCACTTGCAGTTCTTATCAACACACACAACCCTCACCTGCTTGCTTTCATTTTTTTTAAATCTGTAATCCTTTTTCTCCTGAATAGGATACTTTAGCAAAGCTCTCTTAAACTATAAATGATCTTGAAAAACTAAACCAATTCTGAAATTTACCTCTTTACAGTCATCTTGGTATTTCTCAAAGCTTGACACCTTTCTCCTCAACTCAACAGTGTCATCCTCTTCAACATCTTCATCAAAACTTCCAACATCACTATTGTCTATTCCAACATCATCTCCATCATACTCAGAGTCAGTACTTTCACCACCATCACCCTCCACCGCATCTTCCACATGTTCACCATCACCCTCTACTGCATCTGCCACATGTTCACCATCACCCTCTACCAAGTCCCTCTGATGCCTCCTGGATTGGAACTCATAATGAGCTCTCATAGTCTCAATGCCTTCAATGATATCTTCATCTACATTTGGGTGCAGAAGATCATTTATGCCATCAAGGTCCTCCTCACACTCATCTTCAAACTCTTCTCCTTCATCTGAATCACCTTCATCACTGCTGGACTCAGCACTATTGCTACTCTCAGAACTGAGTTTAGGACCCTTAAAGATAGGTTGTGACTCCGACAGAATAGTATAAAGGGTCTCTCTATCTTTTTTCTTAGATGCCAATAAATCCTCCTCCTTTCCATTTACCAATAAAGCATCAACATCTGAATTTATTAAATTACCCCTCACATCTTGGTTGGTGGTACCAATAACATTTGCATTTGTGGACCCCACAACTTGGTTGGTGGTGCAAAATTTATTATTTGCACGCAGCCACTGATCACTATGCTCCACATATACATCAACAAAACCATGCATCTGGGCATAACCAAACATCTCGAAAAGATGTCCTTGCTCCTTCAACTCTGTAATTGTTGATGCTAGAGAACCGAAACCATTTTTATACTCTAGTATACAGTTTTCACATCATCCCCAATTCCCTTATTACAGCGGTGATGGAGAACATTATCAACTTACTTAGATCTACCTTTTCTTCATGCCGTTAGAAGTTGGTGTAATGCAGAAATGGCTCTTTGTGCATAAAACCACCATAATGTACGTTATAGTAGAAAAAACCCTTACCCTTACTCTTACGCATCTGCAACATTTTCAATTTAAAATTTGACTTAGAATTATGTGCACTAATAGAAAAATCCCCTAACTCAGAACCCTAGAAGTGGTAGAGTAAAAAAATAAGTTAAACCCTCTCACCTTCGAAGCTGCTGCTAACGGATTCGACTGGAGAAAATGACGTCAGAGCTTGAGCTCGAACTTCTCGAAGATTCAGCTCGAGAAGACGACGGGCTTGAGCTCGACCAAGAAGCTGAGAGGTTTCTAGGAACGGAATAGGGCATCGAACTGTAAAAAAAAATATCACAACGGTAAAAAAATTTACATCGAATTAAGAAATTCGATTTAATTTAAAAAGTATTTTATTATATTGGGGGTGGGTACAAAACTTTAAAATATTCCATTTGGGTCACTGCTCTGTCGAAGTTAATCGGAAAATGTTCAACTTTGACAGCACGTGCTTCCACGTGCTGCATTCAGTGAGGTCAGGCCCTTAATTGCACCGAAACAATAGTTCAGGGTACTACTTTGGATGATTTATTGTCTAGATCCTAACTCGCGCTACGGGTCATAGTCCAGGGTAGTATGGGATAATTAAGCCCTCAAGTATAGTTTCTTAGTTTCTTCAGAAGTACACCAAGAGAAAAGGGTGCCATATTTTGGAAGTGTTCAATAGAAAATTAAGGATTCGTTTAGTTGTGGAAAACTTTTTCAGTTTTCATTTCTAAATTTCCTTTGTAAATATTTAATTGTATAACTAACTTATGAATAGTGAAAAACCTTGTTTTTCAAATATTGGCAAACTCTAGTATTAAATTAGGGAACCTTTAAACAAGGTTTCCTAATTTAATACTAGAGTTTTTCAAATTTAAAAAATAAGGTTTTCCATCAGTTGAAAGCTAGTTATATGATCAAATATTTACAGAGGAAAAATGGAGATGAAAACTTAAAAAAAATTTCACAACTAAACGGACCTAAGGCACTTGATCAAGACAAAGTTTTTCCTAGTATCCATCATCCAAATTAATATTCTCCAAGCAGTCATTCTCCAAGCAGTCAATCTAAGGACCAACTATTAGTGTGCATATTTAAATTTCTCAAATTGCATAAAATAAAGTTCATTTTTAGTCTCTTAATTATTAAACGTATCCTATTTTAGTCACATTTTAAGTATTCGTCCTATTGTGATCCTAAAGTTGTATTTTTTATCATGTTTTAGTCTTTCCGTCTGTTTGACCGTTAAATTAGGTTATTTTTACATAAATACCCCTAACAATACATTCTAATTACACATTTAATAAATGTATGGCCACTAAACTTTAAATAAATATACATATAAGTTCCTAATATTTCACTCCCTCTTGTTAACCCTAAACCCACTAAATTACACATTTAATAAATCAAACCAGCACTTCTCTCTATTTCTATCGATGAACATGTTCAATTTTTGGGTTTTTCATCTTCAAACTGAGATCAATAGCCCTCTAGTTAAACTGATCCTGCCTCTTCCATCTTTCAAGATCCATCATCAAAAAAGAACCATCCAACACCAAAGATCTTCCATTTTTTTAAAGATTCAGCTGCTACACAAGATTTAGAGAACAAATTTGAAATGAGAGGATTTTAAGCCCTCTCTCACATCTCTGTCAAGGTGTAATTGTTGAGAGAAACAACCATTACATTATTTTCCTTTCAATTTTCATCTGATAAACATCATTAATTTTAAAGTACTTCCATCTTTCATTCTTAAAAAATTCAGAATACACACTCAAACTCAAATCCACCCATAAAAATACATAATGAAGACCAAATATCATAGGAGATCGATTTTGTGAGGGAGCAAAAATCTAAGGGACCCAGCATCAAATCATCAATTTTCATCTTGAACCCAACACTTTCATATTGAACCCATCATGTCGATCAGCCCAGCTTTAACGGACAGCCGACGACTCGCCTCTGTCCCTGACCTTCCTGACCTTACGAAATACCCAAAATCAGATCAACTTCGAGGCTCGAATCAGTGAGAAAATTGGATTCAGCGATCAAGGAGGTGAGGCTGAGGATGTACAAGGCCTGCCTTGCTCCGGCGCCCTCACCAGCTCCAAATTTTGTTGGGTCACTAGCTCTAGATTTCACCGGGTCACTAGCTCCAGATTTCTCCACATCATGAGCTCATTTCTGCAAGTCTGTTTTCGATTAAGTTTGGCCTTATGTGTTCTAACTGATTTCCATAATCGGTTAAACCCAGATCTAGTGTTGTTGGAGTCGGACCTCCATTTGCATTCGTCGCCCCTGATAATTCCCAGAACATTCACCGAAGACTTCTCTGTCAACGTTGGGTCCCTCGCTATTTCTAGCCTTCCCCTCCTCCCGTGTCCGAATCTGGGCGCTTGCATTCCGGATCTGGGCACTCGATTTTGTAAATTGTTTGGTTCATGATGAACTCATTTCTTTGTTATCGATCAGATTTTTTGTTGGGTTGGCCCATGAATTTTTTGTTCGTTTTTCTTGATAATAACATAATTGAAAAAAAAACATTAGTGTGAAAATGTGAAAAGTATTGATTTTTTTTAATTTATTTTTGTTTTTGTTGATAATAACAGAAGTGGAAAAAAATAAATTAGTGTGAAAATGTGATAAGTATTGAGGTAAAATTGATAGAATTCTATAAATTTAGGGAGTGGGTGTTAAATAAAGAAAGAATATTTTCATCATTTTATTAAATTAATATAATAATTTATAGAATGACTAAAACATGATAAAAAACATAATTTTAGGATCATAATATGACAAATTTTTAAAAGATGACTAAAATAAAACACTTTTAATAGTTAAAGGACTAAAAATGGACTTCACTTCTTGTGAAAAGTATAAAGTAGAATTATGAACGTTTAAGAATGTTTTGGAAAATAATATAAAAATATTATTATTGAAATAATTATATTTTGATTACTCCTTAAATAACAAAAAAAAATTGATAAGTTTAACTAGGTAAGTAGATTATGCTGTATTAGTTTCACTACGATGATCTAAAATGTAAAACATATCAAATTTATTGGGAGAGAGAAGTACTTTATTTTTATGCCAAGTAATCTATGCAAGTTCACAGACTTTTCTATTCTGAGGTATTATATAATCTCCGGTAGTTGAGGTAGTGTTTTTTTTTTTACAACTTAACCCTTCATCTTTAATAAATTTTACAATTTAATCTCTTAACTCAACTTCATCAATTTGTAACCAGTGATGGCGGAGGAGCACTGATGCGAAGCCCAGGAAGGCCTCCTGCACACCGTACACTGATTCGATGAACGTCGCACCGATGATCCATCTCCGACCTCTGAATCCACCTCCAGAGGAAGATCTGACGCGGTCTTAGTCAGAACCGAGATGGGAAAGCAGAGAGGATGAGCGGCAGGGAAGATGACGGAGGTTTTCACGGTGGAGGATTACATAAAGATTTACTGCGAAGTATTACTTCCATTCTGATCCGTATCCCGTGTTTGCTTTCCAAAGATCGAGCTCTCCTATTTCCATTTTAATACGCGTAAAATTCAGCTGAGGTCATCCATTTTCCGACCATAAACTCGATTTGGTGGCGGAGAAGTGAGAGGAGCAGTGGTGGTGTGAAGTGAGTTTTAACGTTAAAGAAGATGGTGAGTATGGAGGGAAAAAAATGTTAGGGTTTGATTTGCATAAATTAAAAAGATTGGAATAATGGGTGAATTTTACTGGATGATGGTCACTGGTGAACACTATGGTACCAGAAATTTTCTGATACCAACACTGAGGTACCTAAAATGATGTTCTGTATGATTTTTATACTTCATAAATGGACATGATGGTCGGTGGACTTGTTGAGGACCCCAAATATAGGCCGCCGGCACAGTTTGACCTTTGTTGACTTTCTAGGAAGTGGCCACTAACTGACGGATGGCCTGGTTGGTTATTTAACCGGACGCATTTTTGGAAGAAAAATTTGTAAGGCCCATAATGTTATCCATGGAGTCATATATAGGTACCTGTTAAGTAGTCTGAGGCTGTTTTGAGGACCCAATTCAGTTGCGACGTGCCATATTTGGTACCTATTAAGTAATCGGAGGTTGTTTTGATGACCGAAATTAGTGGTCAGATGTCATATTTGGTACCTATGAAGTAGTCCGCGACCGTTTTACCTACCCATTCATTGTCCACCGACTCCAGCGATACATGTCGAGGCCCTAATGACAGTGGACGACCCATGTTAGGGCCAGCTGAATGGACCGCCAACACTTTTAGATCTATCTTGTACACGATGAAAGAAACGTCATATTTCAGTTTAACGTTTAAAGTTGAACGCCATTTGTGAACCGTACCTTGTTAGGAAATCAACTCAACTTCTCATTCCCACTTCAGTTTCCATAACATCGAACGCAGACCTTGAAAATCTGTTTAGTAGCTTTCCTTTCGCGTTTGTTTGAATCAGCTGTGCGAGAGAGAGACGTTTCCC
>JBBYHH010278376.1:0-12724 GCA_038382905.1 Daphne laureola
CGGGAACGGCGGCTCTGCCCTCTACCGGAGATTCACCGTCACCCCGTTTTTTGACCCGGATCATGCATCCCACGCCGAAATCATGCATTTTGAAAGAAGCCCAAAGATGACCTCCGCTTTGCTCGGCCTCGGCATGCTCCGAATCACCGCTTTCATCCTCATAGCTCTGATCGCCGCCGGACCGAATATCATCCGCCTCATCCGAAGCTTCCCCTGTTAGTCCGGTCATTGGGTGAATTAGATTTTTATTCAAGTTAGTCTGCTGTTGAAATCGCTTTCACCACCAAATATTCAAGTTTTTCACGAACCCTCAAAATTAGTCCGATGAATTAGGTTTTCTATATTTTCTAATTCACTTGTCAAATTCATGTGTATCCAGTGAAAAACCTCTAATATTTCTATTTTCAATATATGGTGTGAGAAAGTAGAAAGAAAACAACATAAGGATATAAAGTAGATAAACATCCTTCTTTTAGAAGATTTACACGTATGATTTTCAATATTGTGTTTGATTTAACTCATTATTAATAATAATTTGTTAAAAAATTGTCATTTCTTTGTTCCTTTTTAATAGTTACGTTTCTTTTTTAGTATTTAATATATGTATTTTTTTCTTTTATATTTTTATATATAAAATTAAGTAATATATATACATAAGACAAATCAATATGTCTAATTTCTATAAATAATTTTTCTAATTTTTTTGAGAAACTATTACTTAGTAAAAAATAGAGTCAAACAAAAGTTTAAAAATTAAACGTAACTACTCTCTCCGTTCATTTTTAATAATTACGTTTCTTTTTTAGTATTTAATCTATGTATTATTTTCTTATACATTTTGATATATAAAGTTAAATAACATATATACATAAGACAAATCAATGTATCTAGTTTCTAGAAATATTTTTTTTTAATTTTTTTGAGAAACTTCTTTTTAATAAAAAATTAAATCAAATAAAAATTTAAAAATTAAACGTAATTATTAAATAAAGACGGAGGAAGTATTAAATAGAGATTGAGAAAGTACTACAAAGTGTATATATAAATTAAAAATGTTAATCCACCATTTGCAAGTTTCCTGTCTCAAATATCGAAGCAAGAAAACCATACATGAAATGAGTGACGAGCCCACGAAAGTTTGATTGTGTGGTCACAATTACATACTCAAATCAAATTACGAATAAAATAAAATGATCAAATTACTTATCTATTATATATTCCCTCTGTTAGAATAAAGATAATATGTTTAATTGGACATAAAGATTAAACTGATGTCAAAGATTTAAAACTAATAAAAGAAAGTAAGTTTTATAAGTATGTCTTAGTTTTATCCACTGGACTTATAATTATATTGAGAACTTGTTAATTCGAGTTTGTTGATTTGTGTGAATGTTCATAATCATAATTAAATTAATCATCCTGTCTCTAAACGCTTCGGACATTTATGTTTAAGAATAATATTAGTGTGCATAGAAATTGTTTTGAAACTAATATTTATAAATTTTTAAGAAATCAAAATTAATATTTTCAAAGGTTATTTATTAAAGATCATTTGAAGTTGATAAAAAGATAATATAATTAAGCTTGATTTACAGATGTATAAATTGATAAAAATAAAATTAAAATAAGAGTAATATGTTAAATAATTTATGAAAGTTTAATAAAAATAGACTCTATATCAGTAATGTGTATTCATAATTTAAATAGGTATTTTGAACTATTTATATATTTTTGAAATCAATTAAAAGTACAAACTAATAATTATGGTAAAAAATCAGTGAGCACTTTTTTGCCACTAATATTTTCAAGTGGGAGGACGTTTGCCACTAAAGTTGATTTCATGAGTGATTTTACCACTCGCTCCGTTAACAGATAGAATATTCTGTTATGTTCCGTTAAAACATAATATTCTAATAATCAATTTGACTCCAAATTTTTAAAAATTAACAAATTAACTTTTAACTTTTTTAAAGTTTATAAATTGACCATCTATCTATCCAGATTTATCTACACTATCCCTTCACCTAATACTTTCTCCGTCCGGTAAAAAAACATATCATTTGACTGTGTTGTTTCAAAATTTAAATGTTTGCCTCGATTTTTAATAAAGATAACTAGTATAAGGAAATTAAGAAAAAATATATTTAAAAAACTTAGATATCAGATTATAATTCACATATTAATTTTCTAGTTTTCAATGTCTAAAAATAAAAGAAAATAAACCATAGATTAAATATTGTGAAACTGTCAGAATAAATGATACAATCTTTTGCAAATAAAGGGAGCATACGTAGCTGAGGGTAGAGAAAAGAATGAGAAATCCGAAGAATTTCAGCAATTTGAACTCTCTTCTGGTTTATGATGGCGGAAGCAGAGAAAGTCTTCTTGAATTCATAGGTAATCGCAGATGTAGCTTGCATAAATAGAGTGTAGGAGGAAGTTGGGTGGATTTGTAAAATTATAATGTTTATGGTAAATTTTGTAGTTTTTACAAAATATTTAACGTCGGTGGTAAAATCGAACCTGTTTGGTAACATTTATAGAAAAAAAGTGCTCAAAAATTGTTGAGTGGCAAAATCGAGCTACCGGATATACATCAGTGACAAAATCGAATCTTCTGCCGTTCTCTAAACCAGTCTCTAATTGCACTGATAGTTTCCTGGAGATAATCAAATCATACAACTCAACGCTTCAGTAATCACCAAGTACGACACAAGAGACTCACTCGGGTGTAAAATGGATAACCTAATTAATTAGCACGTAGAGCTCAAACAAGTTCAAACAACATCGCCAATAATAGCTACTAACTCATCTCTATGTTATGTGATGATGAATTTCCCCTCGTAAAGTAACATCTCTAAGAAAAAGGAATCATACAGAGTTGGTTAATTCTTTCTCTGGCGCACAGGTAATTGACATTATGGTTTAGCTTCCAATAGATCATCATCCCAACAATCTAACAAATGACCTCACTACTTCAGTGTTATCCTCTAGTGCATAGAAAAGGAGACGGAAGTAAATATAAATAGGTCAAGAAGCAGGAGATACCGGAAATGCTTTTCAACATCATCAAGATCATTCACAAGAGAGGCTTTTGGGTCATCCAACGAAATTGCAACAATTTTCCAATCAAGTTCACCCTCGTCAATAATGGCTAAAGCAGCCAAAGGCTTAACCTTTAGAATTTCACCAATTTCTCCTCGTCTTTCCCCAATCTCAACAACATCAACTACAATGAAAGAGGGGAACACTCAAAAAAAAAAAATTGAACGGCACTTTTTTCAATTTTACTGTTATCGAGCTTTATTGGGTTTTTTCGGAGAACAACTCTCCCACCGGTGTTTTCTCCATACACAAGACTCGAACTCGAGACATTGTTTAAGGAATGATGAGTCCCTTCCCACTCAATCCCAAAAACCGTTGGTGGGCATACATTTTGGTCCATTAAGGTTACCTTTATCCATCTCGCTAGTTATAAATCCATTTGGCATCATTTTAACATTTTAATTCTATAACTTTTCATTTTTTAACGACATTAGATGTCACATCATCAAGCCGTCCCGGTTCCGCTAGTTTATAACAGGTGACGTTTTCAAATGTTTAGGACTGATATGTGATGTCAAAAAGTTATAGGACTGGTTCGTTAAAATGGTCAAACTTAAAGGACCAAAATTGCACTTTTCTCCTAGGTTTCCCCAAATTTTGGTTACTTGATTGTCTATTATACATTTTTTTTTTTGTGGAAAGCAACTACCTATTTTATTAGAATATTAAATATTAAATAACCCCCAATTTTAATTCTCCAAATTTTATTCATACGCTAACACCTTGTACCCGGTTTGGAGATCCTCCAATTACCTTCGTGATTACAAAAAACCGTTAATATCATGATACTCACGCACCTTGATACCGACGAAAGAACAACACCAAGGGGTAAAAGAGCATCCCCAACTCGGATCCAACATACCGATGTACGATTCACGTGCTTGGTTTGATTTGCTACGTCTATTATACATATTGGTGGGCCCCTACGTCCTGTGACTGAGACGCTGAGCCACGAGCCGAGTCTCAGCCATAACCTTTCAAAGCCAAGAGTCGCGTCTCGGGTTGAGACGTCTACTCCTCATGATGAGAATCCCATGGATGAGAGACGTTGAGTCGCATCCTTTACCAAAATATCTCGGATGAGAGACACTATGCACGCCCCTCAACAATAGTGTCTCAGATGATAGGCGTTATGCACGCCCTCAACACGGGCATCTTGGATGAGGGACGCCTCCCGGGACCAAACCAGATCGGTCAGGGTCGACCAGTCCACGTACAGGAGAGTCGGATAGTTGTACCTCACACATGAGGAGATTTCATTTACGTGCATGTTTGTCCCCGCGTGGAACTCTCCACTAACATGACACGTGACATCATCTCAACAAACGACCTTTCATCCATACGACACCCCTAATACTATAAATACCTCTTACAGTGTCATAATCTCCATGGTCACTATCATTAATGCTACAATACCACTAAATATTCGCCAAACCCCACGTCTCAGATACAGACTGACTTGATGTGCGACTCGCAGGACCGTGGATCATAATCTTATGCATACGACGCTCCCAATAGCTGGACACACTCAGCCCACTTAGAGCCTCACGGATAAGACGCTCCCAATAACTGAACACACTTCACCCACTCAGAGCCTCACGGATACGACGCTCCCGATGTTCGGAGCCACTCCACCCCCTCGGAGTCTCGTGGACACACCGTCGCTGCCAACCAGGTTCGCTCAACCCTCTTAGAATGAGACACATACTTCATCCAAATCACATGCTGACAGGACCAACGGTCAATCCCTCCATACCTAACTTTATCAATTATTATTATACTAATATTTTGGTATTAACTATTCATCAATGAGATTTTATCCACTACTATAGGTGCAAAGTGTTGTCTCTCTCTTTTAAACAAACTCTCTCTTTCTCTTTCTCTAACTATTCATTTATGAGATTTTTAGCTGGATTGTGCTCTATTTCTCCATTTTTTTCTTTTCAAATATACCTTAAATCTTTTAAAAAAAATTACTTAATGAAAAGAATCGGTTCGAATTTTTTATGCTTTCCAACACGATTTCATATTTCTTACATTTTTATTATTCTAAAAGTGCAAGCCTTTTACATTGAACACTTTGTGTGAAACTTGAATGAAAAGCTTTAGTTTTTTTGTGTGTGTATATGATCAATTGCATTTTAATTCTATTTAAATTTCGTTTTAAGTGATTCATTTTATACTATTTACATGTAAATCACCTGTTACCGTAGTCTTAGCAAGATTCAAATGTATCAGTATTCCTTTTTCTTAAAAAAAAGTTGTCTTCGAATCAATTTATGATATTAAAAAAAAAAGGGTGCAAAATTGAATAAAGCTATTGAACTTGTATTAGAAATACACTCTCTATCCATCACACAAAAATTGTGATAAACAGGTGATAAATAAATAAAATATTTAACTTTATCTGTTTAAATATGTATAAAAATAAATTATAAATTATTTATTATGAAACAATAAAAATAAAAGGTTATGGAACAGAGTATATATGATTTAAGATTTCTTTGACTTTATTGCGTGGTCTTTTAATCTATTTATCAGAAGTAAGGATTCTTTACTTTTAAAAATATACTTCACTTCTTTAAATATTTTCTCTATGCATGCAAGCAAGCTAGGACTTAGTTATAAATATTTTGGGGAAAAGAAAACTTAATTTTGAACTGCAAACCGGGCTTAGGATATCAGGGACTGGAAACATATATGACCTAGCTACCTTCATTCGCGAGAAAGACTTCTCTGTGGTCATAGCAGGAGTACAATAAGATTTATGAGGGATTTAATAATATAATGATATTATATAATGTATTAATTAAGTATAATTAATGAGTTAAACATGCCCCTAAATCCAAACTATTATTGAAAGAATTTGTTGGAAATGGAGTAATTAGTTACACGTGTTTAAAAGTTTTTAAAAAAATGATTTTGATCAAGATACGAATGATTTGATATGTGAATCATATGGAATGTTGAGTTATGGCGATTAATTAAAGATGAAAAGTCTGTTTTGGCAAATAATTAAAGAGAAAGGGGCTAATCTGATGTGGGAGGGACCAATCAAAATCTCTTCTCTTGGCTACTTTTGCCACGTCATCTTCCCCTTCTTCTCTTCTGGATTCTGGATTGCTCTCTCTTCATTCCATTCCGTCCGCGTTTGCTCCTTCCTATCCAAAAACTGAAAAAGGGAAATTAGCTTCTGGCCTCTCGATCGTCCACCGTCGCCATGATCCTCAGATCTTCCATTCCTATCTACGCCTGGATTTTCGTCTTATTTGCACCAGCTGCTCTTCCCTGCTCCTATTCATTGGATCCCCCACACCCCAAACCCATATCTGTGAGTCTATTTTCTTCTATGTTGGATTCGATTTCTGATACATGATTCAACCTTCGATTCCATGTTCGCGTATGTAGGATTTGAAAGAGGCGATTGTGAAGGGACTGGGGTTTCCAGCAGAAGATGATTTCCACATTTCGGGGTTTGATGTGAGGGATGCGCTCGTCGGCCATTCGGTGGCTTACGAGTTCGACGTCCAAATTGACAAAAAAGTGTTCCCTTTCAAGCTCTTAGAGGATGTCACCCGCTGGGAATACGTCGACCTACCCATTTTCAGGGTCCAACACGACAACGGGTTGATCAAAAAATCCTCCCACAAAAAGCTGCCGGTTTTGGCTCCGTTCCAGCTCGCCGGCCCCATGGAGCTTTGGATTCAGGATGCCAAGGACGTGCGCCTCTCGTTGCCGGTCAGTACTCGCATTTTTGTTCAAAGTTGCTACATACTAGTTTATGGCACTATATGAAGGAACCGCATTAATTAATCAGTTGATCAGGAATACAGTAGTAGTATATAGGAAGGAACACATGTTTCCTGTCCTAGTGTGATGGACGGAGTATTTGTAATGTCCTTGTACAATTAGTTACCTGAATGTGTGAGAATGCTGATGAATGCACATATTTTTGCAGCATGATGTGGATGCTGGTGTTCTGAGGAAGGTGATGTTAGCAGAAGGTGCCGTTGTTACTGTCAAGGGTGCAAGATCAGTTAGCCTTCGCAACCCAGTTGATCTTCCACTTCCTCTCAATCGAACTCACAACGGTGTGGCATCTGGACTCTTGGCCCTGGCTGAACACCTCCGCCGTGCTGCCTCTCGCTCTCAGGATGCTCCGGTGCTCTCTCTTCGGATTGTTGGTCCTACATCTCTTAATTCACCGTCTTCTCCCTCAACCAACAGGCTCAAGCTCAAGCGTCTTGCTCCTGGTCTGGTGGAGCTGTCTTCCATGTCCAAATTGGACAAAGCCAAGAATGTCATTTCCACCATTGAAGAAGAGGGCACCACCATTCTCACTCCAAAGCACTTCGCCACCATGTGGCCTATTGTCTCTGTGAATGGTTCCAATCCTAACCTGGTTGGCTTTGAGAGGCTTCTGGCTTCCGTTTTGGGCCCAAAGGCAAAAAAGAAAGGTTCGTTCAAGTTACTTAAGGCGGATGTTTCTGCTCAGACATTCTTGAAGATTGGGTTTGGGGTTGAGAGGAGGGTAAAGGAAGGAGATGGGATCTCTTGGGAGGGTTTCCAGGATTGGCAGACTAAGCCCGAGACAGTGAGGATGCATTTTGAGGTTTTAGCTAAAGTTGAGGGTGAGAAGGTGACAGCAGAGCGAGTGATGCAGGTGAACCCGGTTCTTGTCCAGGACACGGTGGCCACCAGCTTACTCTCAGGGAACACCACCATGTCCACCTCTCCCATTGTTCACCCTCCTCCTAGTCCTTTGACTCTTTAAAACTAGTAATTGTTAAATAGATCGGTGTTGTCAGCACATGCACACTACGCAACACTGAAGGAAATGCAGAGTTGTAGTAAGTTTTAACTGCATCTCACTCTCATCATGTTAAGTTAAACCATTGACAATCAACATATGACGATTGGTCAGAACATAGTTGTTTTATTATCTGGTATTGGCAATATAGTACCCTCCTTGTGACCAGTAAAAAGCCTGCTTAATAGATCTTGGTTTCTCCATACTAAATCTACCTACAAAACAATGATTTGTGATTAGCAATGAAGAGTAGCAGCTCGTACGTACCTTTCATTTGCTTAAGCAATTCAAGTTGGTACTTGCGACTGAATCTCGCCCCGTTGCAAAGAGATGGATTTCCGTCCGTCAGGTTGGTTTTAATGTGACGAATGAGAATGGAAAGGAGGCTTGCATTGCACATCAACATCCCATTTTGAATGAACAAGGAAGCTTCACCTGTAGTTGTACTACAGATAGTTCATCCAGTTATACACTGCTTGTCTGCTCGCAATTCAGGTGATAAATTGTTAGCTAACCTCCTCCCATTTGTTCTTCACCACAACTCTGTCCTGTACGTCTAAATAAAATGAAATACCACCATAAATTACATTCACCATACAAAACTACTTTGACCTTAACTAGACAACTTCTTTTCATCCGTCCCAAAAGAAATGAAATAACTAACTTTAGATCTAATTTAACTTTAATTTTATCTATATTAATTTCCCAATGAAGGAAAATATATAAAAAATTGTAGTATATACTTATAAAGTTAAGATATCAAAATGTTGAGTTGTACAGAAAAGTGTTAAATTTATAATATAAATTGATATAAAAATAAAACAATAAATTAAATGTTAAAAAACAAGTGTTGTACTCCCTCCATCCACGAAAAGTTTGAACCATTTGATTTTACTGTTTCAAAATTTAATATTTGACTTAAATTTTAATAAAGCTAAAATGTGAAAAAAAATCTAGAAAAAATATATTTAGAAAATTTAGATTTCAAATTATATGAAAAAAAATTATAGATTAAATACTGTGAAACTATCAAAACGAATGGTTCAGCTTTTCGTGGACGGAAGAGTATTATTTTGGAATGAATAGAGAGTATCACCAAAAAAATGTTTTGGCATCTCTAGGTTTATTTATTTACGGGTAATTATCAAAGATCTCCCCGAAGTTTGATATATTTTTCAGTTTCCCTCTTATATTTTCAGAATTCTTGAAAAAAACAACCCATGAAATTTGAAAAAATATGCAGTTTCCCCTGATCCTTAACATCTGTTTATAATTCTGTTAGATTTTAGGCTTAATTACAAAAATCACATCTTTAGTTTTTAAACCCTAACAATTACACCCTAAACTTTTTATCTCTTACATTTTTACCATCTCCTACCTCAACCCAATCATCCACCCTTCACAAACATAAAGTCTTCTTTGCTTTCTTCATTACCTCTCTATCTTCCTCACTCTCACTAGTCCAATCTTCATCATCACTTCCATCTTTTTCTGCACTTTTCCTTCTCTTCCTACTTCTCGCACCATCATCGCTACTCTCTTCTCCATATTCTTCCAGAAATCACCTCCAATTCTTGACATCACGGATTCTATACTTTGGGTACTGATCAAACTCATGCCCAACAACCACAAATCCGAACTCTTTGACAGGATTGATGCTTTCCAGATCAACTTCGCTTTTATTTTTTGTGCCATCGCCACCGCTTCTCTTCTTCAGCAAAAACCAAGCAGGAGATCTTCCGGAGAGGACAAATCGCGCCGCAGCAACCGAGCTCGCATCTCTCTAATCTCCTGAAGATCTCGATCTTCTTCTTCCCTTGTGTTCCCCTACGAACTCGCCACCCTCAAGCCTCTGCCGATGAACTTTGGCGACGACTGTGACTCTAGCGTCGAGGAAGCCCGCCTCACCGTCCGATCTCCGATGACCCGACCCTTCGCATCTGGATCTTCTAAATGTGGACCCTTCAATTCGTGACTCTCCCTATCTGGAAGTTCCTCGAGAAGATCCTCTCGGTGGGGCCGTTTCAGATTCCCAGGTTAGGCTCGCGCCGGTTCTTGCTCAGCCCATGTCCGTTTAACATCATGGCCGGCATCGTCAACATTAGTCGAATTTTGTTTGCTTATCTCCATTAGCCTAAGATTTGATTCTGTTTCTTTATAGGTTTTCGGTTAGATGGGCTAGGATTATGAGAGAAATTGTGGTGAAACGAGTTCATATGTGGTGGCCAATCATACTTGTTCATGTCTGATCTGTGGTGAAGTCGTAGGAGAGGAGGGAGAGGTATGTTGGTAGCGGGTGGGTGGGAGAGAGGAGAGGAAAATAAAGAAGATGGTAAAAATGCAAGGAGAGGAAATGTTAGGGTAAAATTGTTAGGTTTTAGGAATTAGAAATTTAATTTCATAATTATATTTAAATTTTAACAGATCTATTAACAGAAGTTAGAGAGTCCAGGGTTTTTTCTGTATAATTCCTTAAACCACAAGGGGATAAATAAATGATTTCCAAAATATATGAGAAAATTGAAAAATATAGCAAATCTCAAAGATATTTGATAATTACCCTTTATTTATTTATTTCAGTAACACCTCATCTACTTTTAAAAAATAAATAAAATAAAAATAGAAAAGGAGGCAGTTATTGCGTTATGGGTGATGAGAAAAGTAGTGTGAGACTTGGGGAAAGTAGAAAGATTTTTCAAAAGTTAGATGAGAAAGAGATGTGCAAGAAAGATTTTGGAAAGAGGTGTCTTTGTTTGTACTACGTGCAATTGGTTTATAGGGTGGGTGTTCGGTTTCCTTGATATATTATTATTTTTGCAGGCGGCAGGGAGATAGATGGGTGGGTCAATTCCGGCGGCCACTAAGTTGCACCATTTGTCCTTGCCTCGCTCCTTCCTTCTGGACAAACATTACATCGTAATCAAATTCCGTCGCCGTCCACGCCACCATGTGCGGGCCATCACCCGGACACGACACACAGAGAGACAATAAATCACTACTATTCCCTTTACTTGATAATGCATGCAGATTCAGGGTCTGGTCAGCTGAGCTGCTGCCCACTATTACACTTTTCTTTCCTACAATACACAATTTGTGTATGTATGTGGGAGTGGGACCAATCCGTTGAAAGTTTCGTCCTCGCACCTAACCAGTATGACTCCAGTAAACGTCTAGACCTTTGATTTTTGGAATGAAGAAGGATGAATGAATTAATTTCCCATGTGCTGAAATACTAATAGTAAGCGAGTGCATCATGTGAACTGGAACCTCATTTTTCAAACTTCCCGACCCCTCTCACGTCCAGACCACTTCTTCTTCTTCTTCTCATCTCATCACTCCCTAGCTTCCAATATTGAACCTACCTTGATCATCAATCACCATGTGCACGTCGACGGCACCTTCCCGCCCGCCCTTGCTTCTCTGCCTTCTCATCTTCCTCTCCTGCTCTTCCACCATTTCCCTAGGACAACCACCTGACGACTTACACCTGTTGCTCCAACTCAAGTCTCCTCTCACCGCACACCACGGCGTCTTTACTTCATGGGTCCACCAAAACTCCCCCTGCAACTTCACCGGTATTGTCTGCAATTCCGACGCAAGGGTCACGGAGATCAATCTTCCCAGAAAAGGCTTACATGGTCTTCTTCCACTCCAAACAATCTGCGCCTTGCAACACCTGGAGAAGCTCGACCTCGGTAACAATTCTCTGCGAGGACCAATCTCCGACCACCTTAAAACCTGTCGACTTCTCAAATATCTGGATTTGGGTATGAATTACTTCTCCGGCCAACTTCCAGATTTGTCTCCTTTGACGGAATTGACCTTCTTGGATCTCAACAGCAGCGGCTTCTCCGGGAGATTCCCTTGGAAATCCCTGGAGAATCTCACGCACCTCGCTTTCTTAAGCCTCGGAGACAACCCCTTCCATCCCACTCCATTTCCTGAGGACGTCCTCCTCAACCTCCACAACCTCTACTGGCTTTATCTCACCAACTGCAGCATCACAGGACAGATTCCCCATGGAATTGGAACCCTCGCTCTGCTGCAAAATCTGGAGCTCTCTGACAATCAGCTAACGGGTGAAATACCCCCAGGAATCGTGAACCTCACAAAGCTATGGCAGCTTGAGCTCTACAACAATTCCTTGACCGGGAAATTGCCTGCTGGATTCGGGAATCTCACTGGTCTGCTCAATTTTGATGCCTCCCAGAACAAGCTTGAAGGGGACCTGTCAGAGTTGCGAGCCTTGAACCGGCTTGCTTCGTTGCAGCTCTTCGAGAACAACTTATCAGGGGTGATCCCCGAGGAGTTTGGAGAGTTCAAGAACCTGGTAGACTTCTCACTTTACAGAAATGGCTTCACCGGTGGGCTGCCTCACACCATTGGTTCCTGGACCGACTTCCAGTACATAGACGTGTCAGAGAATTTTCTGACAGGTCCCATTCCACCGGACATGTGCAAGAATGGACAAATGATCGAACTTCTCCTCCTTGGGAACAATTTCAGAGGTAGCATCCCGGAGAGCTACGGCAGGTGCAACTCACTTGTTCGATTAAGGGTGAGCAATAATTCACTCTCTGGGAGGGTTCCTGCTGGGATATGGGGCTTACCCAATCTCGTGGTCATGGATCTCACCGCCAACCATTTTGAAGGTCCAGTGACAGGTGATATTGGTAACGCCAAGTCTCTTGCCCTATTTCTCTTAGCTGCCAACAATTTCTCTGGTGATCTTCCCGCTTTCATTTCTGGGGCTTCATCATTGGTCAGGATTGAGTTGAGTTCAAATAGATTCTCTGGACAAATTCCACC
>JBBYHH010278486.1:0-12724 GCA_038382905.1 Daphne laureola
TGGCTCGCTTCGAACGCCTCGAATTGATGAGGTCCGTGGTTCGAGCTCCAGCGCTCGCGAGCTGTGCCATTTTAGCTGTTTTTGCTATACCGACAGACAGTCTGTCGGTAAGCTGATACTGACAGAGGATCTGTCGGTAATTCCTCCGGTGAAACTTACCGACAGACCGATTTTCGGTCTTCGCCTCTCTGATGATGAATTTTTGGATTCAAAAACGACCGAGAGATCATCCGTCGGTGCCACCGACACTCCGTTTGTCGGTGGTGCAATTCCAACAGGGTGAAAACCGATATAGATGTTTTTGACAGACGATCTGTCGGTATTAATAATTTACCGACAGTTCATCTCTCGGTCTTGTCTGTCAAATTTAGACATTTTTCTAGTAGTATACATGGGTATCCCTTTATATTGAATGACATTCACAATAAAATCATATTCCCTTTCATTATTAATCTTGTACTACATCGTTTCAATTTGTTTAAAAATATTTGACTTAATTTTTTTTAAAATATATTTGTTAAAAAAATTAAAAAAAATATATTTAGAATCTACATATTTTTAACTATAACTTATGTTAAAAAATTCTTCAATTTAGATGTAAAATATAAGAGATAAAAAATTATAAATTAATTTATGAATAATGTATATTACAAAAAAAGTGAAACGGAGGGAGTACCAAATAGGCCCATAAGTAATTTTAACTTAAAGTATCATTATTTATTTTATCCAAACCCAGAATCACCCGGCAGTCTATTCTACTCTCTTCATCCCTATTTTATTTAATTTTATTTTATTTAATTATTATGTTTAATTTTTAAATTTTTGTTTGATTCAATTTTATTAAAAAAAAATTGTTAAAAAAGTTTGGATTTTTTTATAGAAATTAGACACATTGAATTTTTTTTAGAGAAAATTACAAAAACCCTCATGAAGTTTGGTGAAATACTTAATTTGCCCCATCTATTTTAAAAAACCTACAATTACCCTCTTGGAGTTTAGTGAAATCTTTAGTTACCCCCATTGACCAGTTGTGTTGCTAATTGACCATTAAATATTGTAACCGTAATTATACTAACTATACTCCAAAACAGTTAAAGGGCAACCAGAGCTCACCTGTGTCCTAGCAGCATGAGTTCGTCTGCGTTTCTACGGCCTGAGCTCGTCCGCATCGTGGAGGTGACCAGACGAGAACGACGGCTAGACAGAGTGGCCGGTTAGGGAGGAAAAAATGTGAGAAACAAAATGTTGGGGTTGAAGTGTTATGTTAAAAAATATTAGTGATAATAAGAATATTTAACCTATAAATTCTTACAATCAACTAACAATATAAATAGTCAAGGGGGATAACTGAAGATTTTACTAAATCTCAAGGCGGTAATTGCAGATTTTTAAAAATAGAGGGTGCAAACTGAAAATTTCACAAAACCTTAATATTTTTTTTTGTAATTTTCCCATTATTATTTTATATATATAAATCACTTAACTTTATATATCAGAATTGAAGAAAAATAATCTATAAATTAAATATTAATAAATAAACGTAACTATTAAAAAGTGACGGAGAGAGAGTAGACTACCTAGTCAACATATTTTTCCGTCATAGTCTCCATATTATATTATGGACGGAAATGGAATGGAAAAATAAGGTTAGGGACCATGGTGCGTTTTGTCCTAGCTCCCACCGAGCACCGAGGGCACGCGAGCAGATAACTTTTGGACCTCCATTGCTCTTTCGCTCCCTTTTTATTATTTCCTGCTTTCTTTTGGTTACAGCCCCGCGCAAGTTCTTCACTGGATTTCCAGTTCTTCGATCTCGACCTCCCGCCATTCGGAGATTCCGACAATGCGATAGGTTGCATTACGACTGACGACGTCGCTAGACGGTGGTCGTCGGCCTGTATCCGAGGCCAGTTTCTCTTGATTTTGCGTTAAGTTTTTCTATGAGAATGAACTGAATCTGCGCTTTAATGTTTTTTTGCTGATTTGAATGCAATTAGTCTGAAATCGATGGGTAATGATAGGAGTCACTAAATTGGGTGGTGTGCGGCTGATTCGATTCCTCACGCTGTCTTGTTTTTATTAATTACTCCATATTCTATGAACTTGATGCGACAGGAGAGAGTTTTGAGCTGAATGGGATCCAAAATGGGGGAAAGCAAGAACAAATATATCCATGGTTCTATAGTTACTAAAGACTAAACGTACAAGCCTAAGCCTAGATCAGTAGATTCTCTATCTTTCGATAATTTTGGTTGAAACTAGCCATTTTAGATGTTTGAGGTGGTTAAATTCATGTCTTAAATTATGTTGCTATGGTTATTATGTAGCATTGCATATTGCAGTTAGATTTTCCAGGTAGGTGTTCTATCTGGTAGGCTTTGCTATAAAAAGGTGGGAAAGAAATTACTTGGGGTGAATAATTGGCTCATCTTTTTCTTCATTATAACTTATCGGAACTATCATTAAAATTTACAGTTTAAGCATTATCACTAAGGTGAGGAAAAAAGATCCTAGTTGGAAGTTACAGGAAAAGGACTATGGGAGATGTGAATGGTGGGATCAGCAAGGAAGACGTGATAAGAAAACTCAGGGATGATGGAGACTTTGACAAGCTGCGCTTCAGTATCATCCATAAGCTCAAGGAAAACGTATGTCAATTTCTTTTCTGCTTATTCTGAGGACCAAAATTTTCTGTTTATCATGCTGTATTTAGGTGTCGAGGAAAATGTTTTTGTTTTTCCAATGCAAACCGAAGATGCGATAAAACAATTAAGATAACTTTTTATGGTGAATTGGTTGGTGATTTTTCGGTAACTGTATCTATGTAATGAGGAGGCCCAAAGATTTGCACACTCATTTGGTAGTGAGTACCTTAAGTGTCTTTCCATATTTTTGGTCAAGTGAATTAGCTGGTTCTTTTATCGCTGATGTACTGATGATTACGATCAGCTAATATTAAATTAGTTGTTGGGGAAGTATTTTGAAATAAACTGTTACCCAGGCATAGTATAATTTTATTTACTAAACACAACTTTGTATGGTGCTCCGCACTGGTTTCTGTTCGTATGTTTGCCGAGTTCTGCCTTTTGTCATAAATGGTCAGAGGTTTTACTCAGAGATTATTTTTAAAAGGCTTAGAAGAGAGATCATTGCCTGTTAGATTATTAAGAGTTATAATTGTTCTCTCATAGACTAGTGTACATAAATGCAAGTACATTTTGTGATACTAGCATTAAAAGAAAAGTAATACTACCTCCGTCCCTAAAAAAATGCTGCGCTTTTTTTTTTCTTCCAGCATCTAATCTAAGATTTTTTTCTTCAACACTGTTATGTATAAAGTCAAATAATTTGAATGCAAGTCATAGATTAATGTATCTAGTTTTTAAATACGGAGTATATTTTTTCTGATTTTTTTTAATGAATTCTGTATAGTAAAAATGTGAGTCTAGCACAGTAATGCATTAATTTTTCAGGGACGGAGGGAGTAGATGGTTAGCATTGTTTAATACTATCACAAAGAAAGATGTTGCCATGGCAATTATACGAATTCTGTGCTTTATATTTAATGGCTTTATCACGAGTAATGAGTTTTTCCATTATGCAATGATCTAGGAAGAACTACAGTTGCTTGATCAGAAGCTTTGAATCTGTTTGGTTTAGGTATCAGTATACCCTTTCATTTTCTACTCTTAATTGGTTTTGCTAAACTTGGTCTTGTCTTGGAAAATGTCACTCTTTTTAAACGGAAAAAGGTCAATTACATAAGTCTACCTGGTCTTTAATTGAATCTTATCTTTTGGGGACAAGTTAATTGAAAATTATTGTGCAGTCAATAAAGTATCTACTGAATTGAGAGTAAATGGCAGAAAGAGTTACGCAGCAACATCGTGGCAATTGTCAAGCAGTCAGCAGCACTTAATCAGCCAGGCTCTGAGAATATGAAACCAAGACAATTATCTGATGCCATTTTCAATGAAGTCAGGTAACTTTCGTTGCATCTTAGTTTACTTGGCTTATTTTTTTCTTTTCTGTTTTGTTTTTCTTTTATAAAAAAGAATTTACGCCATTTTTGCTCTTGTATTTTAGAATTTTGGATTGCATATATGGAGTTATGCTGGAGAAATTTTAGTAAAACAATTTTAATGACTGCTTGGGGGCAATTGAAGTCTTTCGCCTTTTCAGTGTTATCAAAATATGATTCTGTACATAATTGGGTGAACGATGGAGGAAGCGAGAATTAATTATAAAAGGGATAGAGAGCTAAAGTCTTGGTGTACATAGAGAGGCAGAGATGGGGTAGGGGAAGCGGTTGATTTCTAGTAACTTTTGGGGTTTAAGTCCTGATAATTTTCAAGTGAAATCTGAACATGGCATTAGGAAACTTGTGGTTCTGTAACCTTAAGGGAAACCATTGATAGTAGTGCACGCTAATCAGTAAGATTGAAACTTAGTCGTAGAGTTTATGGGCGTTACAGATTTTTTTCAGGACTTGAAGCTTGTTGAGGCTTTTATTAATGGTATACTGATATACTCAAAGATGTCAAAGAACATGAAGAACATCTGGAAGTAGTGTAGATAAACCACCACCGTTGTATTCCAAGTTACTGAAGTGTTGGTTTTGGTTGGGACTTGGGAGATATAGCCTTCTTCGGGCATATAATAGATAGTCAACAGTCGGCATTTGGCAGTGGATTCTGAAGAAGTGAGAGTTTGACAGATTGGTCAAGGTCCGCCAATTCTAGAGAATTCAGAAGATTATTGTAAATTGATGAATTTCAGTGTTAGCTGCACCATTAACTCACTTGGCAGAGAGAACAAGAGACTTGAGTGGAAATGAAGCATTGAGCCCAGTTTTAAAAACTGGAGAAAAAGACTAACTTTAGCTCCAATGTTAGTATTGCTCGATAGTCAGAGAATGATATGAAGTTCTGTTCCAAAAGTTGAATTTAATTTATGGGTGCTCTGCAAGTGCTGCTGCATCTTGCTCCCTCTTATCAAATTTTTCGTTAATTTTAATAAGTGGTCAAAGAGAAAATTAGTACCCCCAGGTTCTGTTCATCATACGTCAAGCACCTTAAGTTTCTAGATTTCATAAAACTGTCATCTTCACTCCCTCCACCAAATGTCCACCCCAAGTCCACCCTTGCTGGTTTGAACCCTTCCTCGAACCATTACTTCTGACTCAGATCTACAGCAAGAAGATGGAGGAGGACCATTGACTGCTGGCAGGCTCTGATGGTAACTCGTACCTTCACCGCCTGCACAGAACTCGTCTTCAACCTCATCTGATGTGCTCTCATCGCTCTTTGTGGAATTCCATTTCCATTGGAACTACACTCTGATCTTAGTCAGCCGCGACATTGTTATTTCTTGGAGAGCACTTACATCAGTTACCCGGAGTGATGCCATGAGCTGGAATGTGTGCGAGTTGGGTTAATGTGTCGATCGTTTTAGATCCGAGTGGATCTGAGATTGGGAATTCAAACTTTTAAATGAAAGGCCATAACCAGAACATTTCCATGAGCTGGACTGATTGGCTCCTCGCCATCACGAGGGAGGGCAACCACAGTTGGACCGAGAAGGTTAGTTTATCATGAATTTTAGATGGATTTGTTTGGTGAGAATTCTTGGAATTTCTGATTTTATCGTACTTCAGTTGGATCCATGTGAAAATGTGGGTCAATTCAATTATTCAAGTGAATTAGCTTTCTCAGGTGACTAACAAGTTGTGTGTAAAAAAAGGCAACATTTACAAACATGGACTTCGCTAACATTGTTGTTAATTAAAATCTGCTAACCTGTAATGTAGAGAGATAGGTGTTAAAGAAATCAAGAACAGCTCTATATGTTTGGTTCAACTCACCGGAAATTTGGATGTTTGGCTGATAATTAAAACCTCAGACCTACAAACTTGGGGTTTTCAGAGGATGATGAACAGGACCTAGGACCATCATAGTCATTTCGCTGTGATACTCTGTTACAACTTAATGGAAAATCTGACGATTAGGAGTGAATTTGGAGGTGATTATTGAGGAGAGAGATTTTAATAAGACAAAAGGGGTATAGGACCCAAATTATACAGTCTTAGAGTTGCTTTCTACTCAACTCTAATCCAAAAAGAACATGTCAGAATGGACAGTCTTTAAATTTTTTAGAAGCGTGTGACTGATCAATCTAGTGAAACCTGTAATCAACAACAGTATAAATCGGATAGCATTGCCTTTTTTGTTTTACTACTAGTTGATAAAGATAGAACTGACGTTAACCAATTTCGCTTGAAAAATATGATAAAAAGGCCACTAGCTCTTAGTTAACTTAACAAACTATTTGAGATTTCTTCATGGGCTTCATGCCATTTGGAATGACATACTTGAGCATCAGAGAGTCCATCAGAACAGTTTGAATATTCCCTTGGTAACTCCATTTCTGCCCTGTGTCACAATTCTAGAATTAACACAAGGAATAAGCTAATACCATGCGCTTCTCACAGTTCTCGTACATGGGTTGGCTTTCATCATTCCTCAAATGTTATGTTTACAAAGAAAATGCAGTAACTGCTCTTCCATTTTACTCTTTTGTGGTTGTAAATTTGTTTGTTGACTTTGATGATTTCGACTATATTGTGCTTGTCGCATCAGGGATAATGTGATGGGCCAAATTTCTGATAATCTGTGGGAAGTTATCAGATCAAAAGGTGGCATGAAAAAGGACATTAGAGAAACAGTAGAATCTGTGTACTACAAATTGGCTAATCCTCAGAGGAATGAAGAAGGCGACGGACATCTGCATGATCGGATGCCTGCAGAGAATGGAGCTGTTGGTGGTACTTCTTCTAGGTTGTCTGCTCGAATCAATGATACCCTATGCAATAAAGATCCAGAAGAACCCCCAGGTTTCTACATGTCAAACAGTAATTGCGACAACCGTCACCAGCAGCAACATACAGGGGAGCAACAGCCACTGATGCCGCACCAAAACGGTGAAGTAAAAGAGTTGCAGGGAGGATCTCCCCACTCTCAGGCTGAGATTGTTAATGATACACCTCCTGGATTTAATGCAAGTAGTGAGCACAATCAGCGAAATGATGATAGTGATGAGGACCCTGATGTTCCCCCGGGTTTTGGTTGAAAGTCTTGGTATCATTGATTTCCTGCTGGCAAAAGTATTTTCAAGGCAACAAGTGTGACCTTGTCAATCATGATATCAATGCAATATTTATAAGTGTTTCTTTAACAGGATCTTCATAGTAGCAGTTTACAAGGTTTCATCTAAAAATGATTGGAACCAAAGGTTATCCCCTTCTCTATCAAATTGCTTAGAACAGTACTATTTTAATTCCACATATATGATGATGTTTTACATTGTGGAAGTCCTATGAGAATCTAAACTTTGTTCCGTGATACCCACTGCTTTCAGGGTATAGTTCATGAAGGTCACGGTTACTTAATTTGCATTCAGGAAGTTTCTTGGTGGAGATAGAATTTGTTCTGGCTGTCATATTGTGCCAAGGTGGACGAGGCATGCAGAGACAAGAATCGTTATGATGCTTTGTGAAGACTGGTTTTGTTTTAACTCTGACCTCTCAGCCATCTGTAATTGCTCATTTTAGCCATCTGTAATTGTTTTAACTCTGACCTCTCAGCCATCTGTGATTTGGAACAATCAACTAGCTTTGCTGGTAAGATTTTCGGGGCTGAAACCGATTTTTTTCACTTCAATTACAGTTCTATCAAGAACCGGAAGATTAAGTGGAGATATTGTTTCTCTCTTTCCAGGTTAAGCAGATCCAATAGGTCTTTACAGATAATTGAAAAGAAACGATGTTCTCTACAAGATTAGTTGTCCGTTTCTCTCATGTCTTATTTTAGTTTAAATACTTTGGGAAGCATTTGGCGAATGCTTATTCCTTAGGACCTGCTGTTCTGCTAGATGATGTAAACATGAATAGTGGTGAGCGTGTAACAATGACGTGCAGGTTACGCCATCTTGAATTGTTTTTTTGCGCTGCATTCTTTTTTCTAGTTTCAGTTAATAGACAATGCCTTACAATTTGTTTTAATTTAATTTTCACCCTTCTTCTGAAGTAGTATTTTCATCCATGTAGGGCAGAATTATTACCTGCAACAGGGAATTTCATGGGCATTCCAGTTAGAGATTTCTAAGGAACTTTGTGCTGAACAAACCACTGCACTGATCCAACCACTTGTTATTTTGTTCCACTGGAATGATAGGGAACCTAATGATCTCTTTCTTCTGATAGATTTAATGTATTCGGATGCAACAAAAGGAGAGCTAGTGCTGCTTAAGCTCTAGCATCCTTCTAAGTTGCTCGTTTAGCAAAATCTGTGCAATGGTCAGTTGCATCCTCCTCCGGATTTGGGTGGTGAGCATACATGATTCACTTGGCAGCTAATTTGGTGTGCAGTTATTTTTCACTTAGTAATCAGCATGTTTTGTTGCTGCCAGAATTCTGGATGATTTGCACGTCCCATTCCCAGATGAGGGATGGACAAAATTCGGTGTCTAAACTGTGGAATATACTACTACTGTTTGACATACAATTCGAATTGCGGTAGATATTCGTAGGAACTTTTATCAAATTTATTATTTGTGGACATAACTCTACGAAAATGTCTGATATCATGGTCATTATTTTCGGGCCTATGTAGAAACCTCTACCTATTCTTGTTCGTGATTTGACTATCAAGCAAAAGAAAGAGATCGGTGTCAACATAGCAATAATAAGCAACTTCGAAGTTGTAATACCGGCGGAGAGCAACACCAAACACAGGAACAACAGAATAATCACAAGGAGCTTGGTATAAAAGCCACTACCGATTCTTTTCTTTCTTATCTTCAATTTTCTCCATTATCAAAGATGATGGCGATCGGGCTCCTGACTGTGTGTTGATCAGAAAGCCATGTGAGTGAGCCCTGAGAAAAGTCCAAGTTCTCAGTGTCACCGTTTATAGTGAAAGATACTGTGTATGTCACCTTCTGGTTCACTTCTGTGAGGGAAAGCTCAGTTGGGTCAACCGTAATCTCAACTCCTTTCGGTGGTTGAACTTCTACAGTGTAATGAGAGTTTGGCGGGCCAACATTTGTTACTGTTCTATGATATGACTGGGAGGGATCATTGGAAGACATGATCAAAGAGAATGATGGATAGTTCAGTTCCGTTCCTGTTATTTTTTCCAGACTTGAACACTGCACTGGCTGCTGAACAATTGTTTGGATATCACTGTCCGTATAGTTTAAACCACAGAGATAAGGAATGTAGTCCTCGGGCTTGTTATCATATATTAACCCCGGATCCTTTGCTTTTTCTGGGTTCACATGCCCTGCACCTACTGAGAAAACATCTGCAGGTTGGTCGAGCTCATCAAGGATTGGTTGGCCAGCAAGATTCACAGTGTAAGCTGTTGTCATCATTGCGGATTTGATTGCAGCAGGGGACCAGTCAGGACGGGCACTTTTCAGTAGAGCAGCAATGGCGCTTAGATGAGGGCAAGACATTGAAGTTCCTGATACGACATTGAATGTTGCCTTTGTGTCAGTTTTGTTATCAACAGATGTTGGCCAAGCTGCAACGATGCTCACACCAGGGCCAACAATGTCTGGTTTCAAGATTCCTGGGCTCTCGTAGTTTGGTCCCCTAGAGGAGAAGGAACCAACCGCAGGTGCGGTTTTCTGACCATACTGGGTAGATTTGAATATGATTGTTGCTGTTGGATTTGATGTTGAGTTTATGTAGTCTTTGATGGTGAGTCCAGCTGAGTAACTCACGTGTGTAGCAGGAAGCACATGAGGATCGGCGAGAGTGCTGAAGCCATTGTCTTCATCATTTATGAGGATCATGGCCGCACCTCCATTGTTCTTCACTTCTTGGCCTTTCTCACGTCTTGCAATGTCTCCTCCTCTCTCACAGACAACAATTTTGCCTTTGACATCAAGGTTTTTCAACGATCCAAGTGCACAGGAAGCAGAGGTATCATTCTCAGCCGTGCCTGCATAAACAAGAGGCAACATAGTTTCAGAATCGAAATCCTGGGGCTGGAAAAGGGATTCTCCATCAAATTCTTCTCCGGTTCCAATCTTGGCAGTTGCTATGATGGCTCTGTCTGTTGAGGTTGCTCCAACAGTTAAGAGCCAAGGAGCTTCATTTGATAGTGTAAGATAATTCGGGCCTTCATTTCCTGCTGAAGAGCTCACGAAGATTCCATGCTGCATAGCTGTAAATGATCCGATTGCTGTAGCATCTTCATAAAAATGAGCTGTACCAGAACCTAATGATAAAGAAAGGATATCCACCCCATCTTCAATTGCTGTGTCTATTGCTGCAAGCATGTCACTTGACAAGCAACCCTCCGCATCACAGACTTTGTAGACTGCCAAGTGAGCCAACGGTGCGATTCCAACAGCTGTGCCTTTTGCATTGCCAAGCACCTCAGCGTTCTGCACAAAGTTCCCAGCTGCTGTACTTGATGTGTGTGTTCCATGGCCATCATCATCCAGCGGGGGTTGCCCTGCTAACGCTTGAACAAAGTTTCTCGCACCAATTATCTTTTTGTTGCAGCCTTTTGGGAGCTCACATGTTCCTTTCCATTTTTCTGGTGGTGGAGACATTCCATCATCATGGAATGAAGGGTGATCAGGGTTCACACCGGTGTCAAAGCTACCGAGGATGACACCCGCCCCATAATTCGTTTGATTCCAGAAACCGGAGAACTGTTGCAATCCTAGGAAAGCAGGACTGTGGGTTGTGTGAAGAGAATATTTCCTCTCTGGAATCGCCGATATGTACCCTTTCGTCTCCTTCATTGCCTCAGCCTCCTCCTTCGTTAGTTTTGCAGCAAATCCATTTATCACATTCTTGTAGGAATATACCAAGCGTTTCTCATCACCAAGACATGAAAACATCTCAGGGTAAACTGACTTGTACCAAGCATGCAAGTCACCAGATTTTTGCAAGGATTCACCCATTGGCTTCTGAACATGAACAATATATGTCTTCAAGTCATGCTCAGTTTTAGCTGGTGTGCAGCTGAGCAAAACAATCAGAGTGGAAAGAAGTATGGTCACCATGTTTTGAAACAATCCATCAGATCTGTTTCTCATTTATGCTGAGAGAGAGAGAGAGAGATCATGCAGGTGAAACTTGAGGCTTTGGTTTTTGCTTCAGGAGCCATACTATATAGATAAAACTGTATAAGAGTATCCATTTGCAGGTCTCTCCTTCATTACTGACAAACAAACAGCCTTGGTTTAGTCTTCGTTGGCGATGTTAGCAATAGCATCTGCCATGGACAGCTACGCTCTACAACAAAAAGACAACTTTGGGATTTGCTTCACAGCCAAGCAATGGCTGAGCCCTCATTGAGAAATTACCCACCCAGCAGATAATAGACGCATTTTTGGCAATCTCAAGTGTGATGTCTCGGAGTAATTTGCATCTTGCGTTTTCTTGTTTCCCAAGTTTCATCGTGATGATCATCTACCTGCACTATGGAAACCGTTGCAGAAAAGGTATGTCCACAGAGAATTAATTATCGCTATTTATATTTTCCTCTCTTGCTCTCTTCGAAGCTTGGAGTCTTCAATGAACTGGATTAGTATAATTTTACTAACTTGTCCTCCTTTTTAGAAAGTTTAGGGTTCTTATGTGAGAAATTATTATGGTTTATCAAACAACACCTTAATCCCCAATTCCCCACTATGTTGGTTTATGTTGGTGGATGGCATGAAGTTTATAGTGATAATTAATTTTCAAAAACTAGTTGACACTATAAATTCATACAAAATCATAATGGCAAAATTTTATGTAGGTGCCCTTCTCATCACGACCTTCTTACGAAGGAATAATTAGATAAAATTTCAGACGGTATCATTTTTGATGTTTTTCATTTGCATGGAAAATATCATGAGACAGTGATGAGTTGAGAGAATTGGTATAGTCATGTGTCATTCCAAGATTGATATTATAAAATCAACATGCGCATCATGGAACATGACTGAAGTTAATACTATGGTTAAAGGTGGGAAATCGTATGAACTTAATTAATAAACGGAGGTGCCATATTAATGTTTTGTGGATCTAATTGGAATAAAATGTACTCAAAAGTAGTGTTTTATTTTTCATCAATTTATGATTTTTTCTCTATCACCCAAACGTGCTGTTTTTGTATAGATTAAGGATAAAGTGCACCGTTAGTCTCTTAACTTTGTTAAATGTTCTATTTGGGTCCTGTTTTAAGAATTTGCTCTACTAGAGTCCATTAACTTCATATTTTGTCATATTCAGCTCCTTTACCGTTAAATCAATGTTAAAACTAACAGAATTTTAGGAAAAATGATTTTTTTAGGTATTTAAACTTTTTATTTTATATTATTTGCACCCAAATAATTTAAAACTTAAAACTTTTTCCAGATCACCGCCACCGCTGCCAAATCGCCGCCGTCGACCACCGCCAGAAGTTTGAAAATGAAAAAAAATAAATATACCGGAGCATAGATCGGGGCCGAATCCAGGCCTAGGGCCGCCGAAACGCAGCCAAAGGCCAGCGATTCGATGCCGCCGCCGAAACGCAGCCGGAGGCCAGCAATTCGATGCCCGAGGCCGGCGAATCGCGGCTCCAGGCCAGCGAATCGCTAGCCTTAGTCGTCGATTCGAGGCCTAGGCTAGCGAGTCGCCGGCCTCCGGCCGCGATTCGGCCCTAGGCCCTGA
>JBBYHH010278597.1:0-12723 GCA_038382905.1 Daphne laureola
GTTATTCTGATAGTGATTGGGCTGGGTGCTTAGATGACATGAAAAGCACCTCGGGCAGCTGCTTTTCTCTAGGAACATGAGTTATTACTTGGAGTTTCAGGAAGCATGAGCTAGTGGCTCAATCTACAGCTGAAGCTGAGTTTGTGGCAACAAATACAGCAGTGAAGCAAGCCTTGTGGCTTAGAAAAATCTTGGTGGATGTTGCTGAAAAACAAAAGGAAGGGACAGTTTTGTTTGTAGACAACCAGGCAACAATCTCCATTGCTAATGATCCAGTTTTTCATGGAAGAACAAAACATTTTAACATCAAACTATACTTTGTGAGAGAGGTTCAACAAGAAAGAGATGTGAAACTTGAGTACTGTCCAACTCAAGAACAATGGGCTGATATTCTCACCAAGGCTCTACCTAAGGGAAGGTTTGAATATTTGAGGAAGAAGATAGGAGTTTGCAGCTTCAAGGACAAGGAGGAGTATTAATGAAATGTCTTTTAAGCTGCAAGAAATAAATAGTTATTTACTGAAAGGTTTTAATTAATTATATAACTGCAGAAATAATGGTTTGTGGTCAGTTACAACTATGTTACATGCTAGTTATTTACAATTTTAATATTAGACAATTAAAAACAGATTTTTGTGTATTTATACACTATGCTTCATCAAAAATTATATACAGAGATTCAGCCCAATCTCTTGTTTCCTATTAAAATAAATCTGATTTACACCAACAGGTCCTGGTTACTTCTAACGCCTCTGATTCTCGCCGATGAGCTAGGTAAACAGCAATCAACTCTTAAATTGTAATCTCAAGATTTGGGTGGTTTTTTTTTTCTTCATTCGTTCTGATTACATCACACAATTGGAAAAATGAAGAGTCAAATTGTACTTGTATCTAAAAAATCCACACCAATTAATTGAGAATCCATGACTCTTTGTGATAATATTACTCTATAGTTTAGAGTTAAACTTTTCAGACCTTGTTACGCTGTTAGAACAGAGACATGAGAGCACCAGTGGGAGCAAATCAGTCTTCTAAAAGAGAAGATGAAAGAGGAGGAAGAAAAGCTTTTGCCATCTCTGAAAAAAATAATAATTATGAGTCATAATCCTAATCAACAAAAAAATGGTAAAATGGTCATTTCATACGAAACCGTCTAACTAAACGATTGATATAGACGGAAAGGACCGGAAGAGGACGCGTAACTTAAATATAGAATCAAATTAAACCAAAAACTTATTTTGAGACCAAAATAGATCGAAAACTTAAAAAGAGTTACTGTCCACGAATTTTACTCTTGTTTTTATTTATTTCATTCATTTAGGTACTAATAATTACAATTCTTTCAAAATTGTCATAAAAAAAGGTTTAAAACCTAACAGTTTAGGCACTGACCCAAACATTTTCTCTTTTCTTTTTAATGTCCTTCAATTTATTTTATTTGTGTATATTTTATTGTAGTTAAATTTCTTGAATCCTTAATTCATTTTCATAATTACTTCAACAAATCGTTTTTCCCCCTCTAAATCAAGCAAAGTTATAAAAAGAACCCGTTATATCAATGTTTGAGCGTTCAGAAATTTTTTATTTTTGGGTGTAACTGATAACGAATCTAGATCTTTCACAAATTATATATTTCAAGTTTCCAATCGACCTAACAAAAAGATTGGTGACGATTCCTGTAAAAATCTCGTCGTTATAGATTCAAGTATTTTTAATTTTTCGATACATAGCTATAATTTAAAAAATTAAATGCAAAAAGAAAATTTAAGTTTTTAATTCTATAATAAAAAAATTTAATCACATCTAGCAATTATGTTATTTAGTATTCCATCCATCGCTAAAATATTAAACTGTTTAAGTGATTTAGAAGATTAAGTTATATGGACGATTTGAAAAAAAAAAATCAAAAGATAACTGTTTATTTTATTTATATACAAAAATATTTACAAGTACTTTTAGATCTCCAAATTTTATTCGATAATAGTTAACCGGAAACCGAATAGTGAACCTGCACCATGATTTCTAGAAATGATAATTACCGCTGATAACAAATATGATAAACAAATTATTAACTAGAGCAAAAATTACACAAATCAAGGAAGGAGGCACACCATCCGGATTCCCATAACCTGAACTTAAATCATCTATTTGATTTGTTATATAAAGTGACAAGAGGTGAAGAAGAAATCTCGTGGAATTTATCGTACAATTATCGTAACCCAATCATAAAGGTGGAAGAATTTTACATATTTCGATTCATCCTAAATAATTTATCTTGCAACGAAAAGATAACACTTTTTTTCCTAAAAAAAAAAGAGTAATGTTTTTCCATTTATCAATATTCAGCTTAAGTATCTCCATTCATTTAAAATTTTAAAATAGATTAATTTTTACTTTTTAAATATCTCATCAACTTAATTACTTAATTTGAGAAGATCTCTTACAATCTTCAATTAATTGAACATACACACTATAACATTCGTATATTAACGCTAAGCTTTTAACTAACTTCCTTACTATGAGTATTTTAACTTCCTATATAATTTTTATCTACATTCAACGAATGTTCATTTACTATATATATATATATATATATATATATATATATATATATTCTCTCACGAAATATCAAACCAACTATTTAATGCTAACAAATTCATAAATATTGAGTAAGGAAAATGTCAAATTTTATACATATATATTTGGTCGGCGCCTACACGTCGTGGCCGGGACACCAAGCCCACGGGCTGTGGCTTGGTTCGACCATGGCATCTCGGCCCTAGACTCGAAGTGTTGTGTACAGGAGCTTCTTAATCACATAACATAATGCCCTGCGGCCGAGACGCCGGGCCACAAGCTAGCTCTCGGCCGCAACCCTTTGAGGCCAACCACCGCACCTCGGTCTGACACGCCGAACACATCGTGAATGAGGACCGTCCTTGGACAATGCCGACTCTAGTGCCGACGCAGGGACCCTAAGCCTCGTGGCTGAGATGCCAAGCTCCCGCGATGAGATCCCCGGGGACACGAAGCGTCACGAACGGACCTCAACACTGAGATGCCACTCAAGAACCAAGTCAGATCGGTCAAGGCTGACCAGTCCACATGCGCGTTGGTCCGATGGTCGTACCACGCACGTGACGAGATTTACCTTACGTGTCTGCCCCTTCGTGGAATTCTCCATCGACATGGCACGTGGCATGACCCCAACAGACCACCTTCTGTTCATACGACATCCCCCAACACTATAAATACCCTTTTTAACGTCATAATGACCGAGTTCACGACCATCAATGTTGTAGTGCTACTAGAGATTCACCAAATCCTACGTCTCGGACATGGACTAACCTAACGAGTGTCTCGCAGGACCATGAACCCCAACCTTGCAGATGCGACACTCGCAATGGTCGGACTCACTCCATCCTCTCGGGGCCTCACGAATGCGACGCTTCCACCATCCGGACTCGCTTCATCCTCATGGAGTCATTGTGGATACGACGCCCCCGCTATTCAAATTCACTCGACCCCTCTCAGACTGAGACAGAGACTTTGCCCCTTTCACCCATTTTCCTTTTCCTCTTTTCCTCATTTTTTTTTTTTTTTGCTTTTCATTTTCAGTTTTTACTTTTTTTTTTTTGTTTGTTTTGTGTGTGTGTTTTTTGTATTTAATCAGTTTTATTGCTTCTTTATGTTTTTTTTTTAATGGTACTCCCTCCGTCCTAAAAAAGTATTCACTCCGTCCGCCAAAAGCTGAACCATTTGACTGTGTTGTTTCAAGATTCAATGTTTGACTCAAATTTTAATAAGAATGAAGTGTGAAAAAAATTAAGATTATTTTTTTTTTTATAAAATTTAGATTTCAGATTATGATATACATGTGAAATATTTAATTTTCAAATTCATAACATTCATCAAAAAAATAAATCATATACTAAATACTGTGAACCTGTAAAAAAATAAATGGTTCAACTTTTGGCGGACAGAGAGAGTATAAAAATATTTTTTAAAAATTAAGATTTCAAATTATGACACACATGTGAAATATTTAATTTTCAAAGTTATAACATTTATGAAAAAAATTATAGATTAAATATTATCAAGTTGTCAAAATAAATGGTTCAACTTTTGGTTGATGGAGGGAGTATAATTTTTAAAACATTAGCACTTCGTCCTCAAATAAATGGTGCATTTCTTTTGATACTAAAATTAAGAAATGGAGGAAAGAAAACAAATAAGTAAAAAAAAAACCATCATTAGCACCTACACCCAATAATTTTGGTAAAATTTTGGAGTAATAGATGATAGAATGTTAGGGGTACTTGAGTAAACCAACTCAACTAAAGTTTTTAAAAAGAGAAATGCACCAATTTTTCAGGGACATCTCAAGATAGAATACGTACAATTTATTTGGGGACTCGGAGAGTATTTGTTTTATGAATTTTTTCCACTATTTATCTGAGTAAATATTTAAGTTAAATATTGAACCTTAAAACATGAAAGTCAAACGTATACATTAATTGAAGATTAATGAAGTATGATTTAAGCATATTTTCTAATATGTATGTTGATAATTTGCAAGAATATTTTATATATATATACCTCTCTTATTATACCCTCTACAATTATTTATGTTTTGTTTTTATTTGTTTATGTTTATTTTCTCTTCTTCCAATTCTTTAAATGGTAAATCATTTACCACCCTTAACTTTTCCCCACATTGCCTCCAAAATTTATTGATTAATTTTTTTTATGTGTATATTCGTAAAATACTTGCACAAATAGTTATATTAAATAGGAATTATCTTTATATGATTTCCAAAGTGATTTACTAATAAAAATATTAATAAATAAAAAGAATAAATGTATAGGAATAAATTCACCAAAATACTTTAGATGAAATTTTCTCGAGAATAAACTCGGAGAGGGTGAAATTAGTACGAAAAAAATGATGATGAGGAATTCTTCTCTCTTTTTTTTTAGGATCCATTGTAATAATGAGAAAACTTTCTGAATATATGCACAAATGAGTCGATAATAGCCGAATCTGGCAAATCAACCCAAGTTGGTTACTAATGGAATGCCCTGATGCGCTACAAAAATTCGCTTTCGACAATGATTCAATCATAGAAATAATTGAAACTTTTGTATCCAAATTCTTGATAATAGTATTATGTATTAGAAATCAGTTTTCTAGCATTTGACTCCGTACTACGGAAATATTTAATTGTATAATTGAAAGATAGTCTAATAAGTCAAGAGAATATTTGCACAATTACTTTATACAAACTCTTCTTGATTGAGACTATACATAAAAATGATATTGTCATAAATTTATGAAGTAATATTTTCACTTATTCATCAGAAGAGGTGTATCTTTTGAAACGAGAATCTATTTTCTTTGATATCTAACAAAATATATGAAGGGATTCTTGAATAAACATAGATTATTTAGAAAATCATTCGAAAAAACTTTTCAAATTCTAGACACACCCACACCCACACCCACACCCCCCCCAAAAAAAGGAGTCTACTCCTTACTCAAATTCCCAACAAAGATCAAATAACATTTCACTGATTCATTTTAGACACCGTTCAATTCACTAAACTTAACCGTAATTTATTTTCGTTTTCATTTTTTCTTTGTCATTTTTCAACTTTTTAATTCCTTTTCTCTTCTTATATCTTTTAAAGAGATAACTTCATCTTTATTTTTTATTTTCTAAATGTTATGGTTTAACCATTTTTCTTATGTGTATATTGATAATCTCAATAAAACAATATTAAATGTGTTAATCGATTCTTGATAAATTTATTATTTAATTCCTTAATTTCATGTATATTTTATCATATTTCTCCAAAAAATTTTAGATATTCAAAAAACAATTAGAAGTTCGATTTTTAGGAGCCGAAATATTATATGACAATTGGTACTAACCCCTAGCGAACCGCGGGTGCAATAGTACCTGTTATTACTATATTAGTAATATTTGATACTAACAATATTGAAACTTTGCATACAAAAAGATAGTAGTTCAGAAAGCATAGTTATATACTGCATATAGCATAATATTATTCTACTGATTATTTGGTAGCTAGAGGATTAGCTTTCAGATTGCATTGGCAGTCAATGAAAATTAGGAATAATAAAACTTATCATTGAAATGAGAATCAACTTGCTTGCCCTGGAGACATTTTGTCTAAATTAGTAGCATCTAATAAGCGGTGATGTTAAACTACAGTTTCTTACACGAAATTCATTTTTTCAAACATGATACACTCCAAGGAAAGAGCAAACTAATAGTTCCTTGTTTGCATTTGCATGATACATGGCTTTGCGCATATTTTATTCATCCTGATACTGCTCTCTGTTAACGACCCAAACGTCGTTAATCACGTGTGAGTGCTGGGGATCAACTCACCCATTTTTTTCAAGTAGGGGCTTAATTGCCCCAAGTCAAATCTGAGGGGTAACTCACTCAAGTTGGATACTTTAAGGGCTGCTAGAGCACTTCAGCCTAGTAGGGCTAGGGCATACAAGATACTTTCAGTTTGTTGACCAGAATTCCCAATTGCCCTAAAAGGGTTAATTAACCGATCCCCCATCCAAATCTACCTTTACTCCATCGGTTGGATATTATAAAACACGACATAAGATCTTAGTAAAGTAGTAAATGTAGTATCCACAAAAAAAGTGTCATAAATAGCAGAAACCTGATTGCATTACAGTTTTGTAAGCCAAAAAGATCAAGACAGTTTACATGCATATGTCAACAGCATAGTAGAATCGATGGTTAACTTTGCACTTCATGAAATTGGGATCACCCAAACCTAACTCAACAGTACACCAACCAAGACTAAATAAGGAAACATGAGAATTAGAGCCTGGTCCGAATCCATCAAAATGAAAACCTAAAAGCCAGACAGAAACTAAGTTGAACCTCAAACAGATGGATATCGACTTGGGATCTAAAAAAACATTCCACCATGCTCCATGCACGGGAGGAACCATTTCTACAGCTTCTTCAACTTCTCATGCTTCTCCTGTTGACAATCATACCATGACAAGACTCATATATGTGATTAATTGTGTTACAAAATCTGAGATCAACAATATATATATATATATATATATATAATGACAAACTATAGAGGCAGATAAATCTAACTTGGCCCACAAAGGAAGAAACAAACAAACCTTAAGCATCTCCATTAGCTTTGGGTGCTTCATCACTTAATAAAGCCTGTTATAGCCAATAATCAATCATTCTAGTAACCACCAACATCAAATAATATATGTATGAACTTGCAGGTGATATAAATGATCCCCATACCTGGATAGCTTCTGGAGATTGAAAGTACTCCCCGAATGTTGCAAAAAACTCCTCATGCTGAGATTTATAGAAAGCTCCAATTGATGAAACCTCATTCTTCTTAGCTGGTCGAAGATCACATTCAGTAAAATTATGGTGTGAAATATCGTATCGGACATCGACCGGAAAAAGTATATATATATATATTAAACATCAAACATAGTAAAAGATAACAAACGATAAACTTCAATAAGTTTTAAACTACAAACAGTGAAATCCATTAGGTTCCATCTATTTATACAAGAAAAAGAATATAGTAAGTAAACATACTAGTAACATACAATTACTGAAGAAAGAATCTACGTAAAATTTTAAGCTGAAGAAAGATGCTGGGATCATGCACTGAATGGGTAAAATGTGGCAGGCTGGTGGGGGCTATCACCCATTTTCCTATGGGATCGTGATGACTTAACCACCATGGAAACAATTCAAATGGTACCACCTGTAGCACGAAAGATTTGGAAGGTGGTTCTGGTTGTCACAGCCTGGAATATAGCACACAACAATTTGATGATGGAAAACAAAAAGTGGAGTTTACTGCAGATGTTTTCGGATATTCAAGTTCTTTCTCACTGTTGGATATCTTCCAGGCATGCAAAGATGCTGGGATCATTGACTGAATGGGTAAAATTTCTGGTGGCTTGTATATCAAGCACTGCAGGAGGTTAGTTGATTTACTTGGTACTGTGTCAAGTCTGTACCAAGGGGGTGTGTAGAAGGCCTTCTAATTGCATCTACTCTATCATCCTAGTTAGATTCAGCTGCTAATTACTATAACAACTCAAACTTCAAAGCTACAATCACACGTGAACAAACCAGACTCTACTCTCCAGGCAACAACTAAGAAAAAAGAAAAGAGACGTAAGGGAGTTAAATCGAGTAGCCGTAACATACCAGAGTACGAGGCTTCCTGTTCATAATATAACTCTTCAAACAGTCTGCCAGCCTCGCCTAAAAACACATCAATGGTCTCTTCAGCAGAAAGATTGCCTTCTTTATGCTCTTTGTCTGCTTTGATCAAAGCCACATCCGTAATTTGCCGAACCCTCGAATGCGAGTCGCCGAGCCACTTTCGGTCAAATGGATAGTCGTCCATCATGGTATCCACTAGCCCGATTGAATATTCTTTGGATGGGAGCGGCCATTTAAATCAGCGGTGAGAGTTTCGAAATTGATCCTTCATCGGCGGAGGATCGGATGCTTCCTTCTTCAGTTTTTTGGGTTGAGGCACTATCGGTGGAGGATGAGATTCTGGTTTTCGTATGTTGGACTCAGCTCCGGACATGGATGAATCAGCCATAATAGAACGGATACTAACCGGTGGTGTGGTGTGGTGTGGTGTGGTGTGGTGTGGTGTGGTGTGGTGTCGGGAAGACTCCGGCGATGGCGAGCTTGACGACGGCAAGTTGTTTGCTCTTGCCGCTGCTGCTTTCCGCAGCTTCTTTAACTTTCTTGTTCAATTTATAGATAGGTAGATTTCATCATTCTGTCCAATCACATCACAGAAAATGGGGAGTGAATTAAGGTGATGAATGAGTCAATGACTGTAGAAATAGACAGAGGAGAAGTGGCAGAAGCGTGCATGTCTCTCAGCTTATTTTTGGGCTTTTGCTGAATTTCCATTTTTATTTTTCATGTTTTTTCTTATTCAGCTTACACTTTTGATCCATTCTAAAATGCCATATATGTCAAAGGAAAAAAAAAAAAAAAAAGAGATAATAGTTTATTAAAAAAAAGTGCTTGTAAAGCATTTTAAAAACTAGAGACACCTTTTTATTTGCATATAAACATATAAACTTTATAAATTAAAAAATTGAAGGAAAAATGGGTAAATTATAAAAAAAATATTTGATGAAATCTTTGGTTTGCCCCTTATATTTTCAAAGACCTGCACTTATTCCTGAGATTTAGTAAAATCTTCACTTATCTCCCTTAACATTTTGTGGTGTTGGGTGACCTTCAAAATTTTAGGGTTAACTACTTTTATAATCATTAATATCTCTGACACTAACACTTTAACCATAATATTTTGTTTCTCGTTTCTCCTTTCCCAATCCGTCACCTTGTCTAACAGTCATTGTCACATAGTCACTGCTAAGACGCGGACGAGCTCTGTCTACAAAAATGCAGACGAACCCATGCTGCACAACAGGTGAACTTGGGCTACCATTTAACAGTTTTGGAGTCAGTTAGTGTAATTACCCCTCACATCTTTAAGAGTTAACTAACACCACAAACGATTATAGAGGTAATTGAAGATTTCACTAAACATCAGGGGGACTGTCGATATTTTTTAAAATAGAGAGGGGAACTGAAGATTTCACCAAACTTAGAGAGTTTTTGGTAATTTACCAAAATAATTTTACCATAAAAAAATCATACACCAGATAGAACTTTAGCAACTTATTTTTTTTATAGGGAATGATTTCATTCATTTCAAGTGGTTAATGTAAAAAATAACCAAGATGGAGGGGAGAGATCCCAGTCCTGTCTATCAAACCGCTCTAAGCAATGACGAGCGATAAAACAAATAGAATGGAAAGTAAAAGTAAGAAGTGAGCATCGAATATCATCGATAGTCACACCATAGAAGTAGCGAGATGATGCCCTTGATCTGGCCAGCTCCGTAACAAACAATTGTGAATCCGTTTTGAAAAAAACTTCCTCAAAGCCCAGACGTTGAGCCTCCCGTACTCCCACAATAACGCTAGAGACTCAATATAGAGTACGTCGTTCGCCAGAAACGGGAAGCCGTAGGAGAAAGCTTTGACAATCTCCCCTTGCGAATTACGGATAGCCACACCAATTGTCGCCCGACTCCTGCGCACATCAAGGGCCGCATCGACATGAACCTTGACTCTTCCAGCCAGCGATCATAGCCAACTAGAAGGACGAGCCGACCTCGGGGTAGAGGGGGGCTGATTCAGCCCTGAGCCACTAGCCACGCTGAAATCCAAGTCCTTGCCTTTGCAGCCAAAGCCGAAGGCTTTAAACATTTATGTTCATGACGGACCCCATTTCTATTTGACCAGAGGAACCAAGTAGTCACAGCAATTAGTAAGCAAGAAGAAGGGTCGTCATGTACCTTATCATAGAACCACTGTGTCCAATCAGTTGGTGCAGCTGCAACATCTAGATTGAGTGTTTCCCAGACTTTCACAGAAAGCAGGCAATTCCATAACATATGTGTCACAGATTCTGGTTCACCCAAACAAGTCTCACAAGTCAGGTCTCCATTTAAACCCCTCACTGTCAGACCATCTTTTGTTGCCAAAATATCAGCTGAGGCGCGTCAAACGAAAGTATGCACACGATGTGGCAATTTGAGCTTCCAGAACCAGTTCCAATAGGTGTCTTGTGCCAGTGAGTTAACCTTAAATTTATCAGCATAAGCCAAATGGTAGGCAGAGCGCACTGTGAATTTGCCTGAATCCTCCATTCCCCATGTAAAGACATCCTTCCTGGCAACTGCACTTAACGGTAATTGTTTTATCAAAGTTGTATCAACAAGATGAAATAAAGCATCAATCTCACCACCTTTCCACATGTTTGTTTGTGAATTGATCAAGTCCAAAACTCTCATATTTGGGTAGATCACGGATGTCGATGTACGCATATCAGTTGGGAGCCATTTGTCCCCCCAAACCGAGACCGTCGTACCCGAGTCGATTCGCCAGTGGCCTTCTTGTTTCAGAATATCGCGACCAGCTAATAAAGCCTTCCAGATAATCGAACCTGCACCAGGGGGGTGACAACATGAATAAAACTCTTATTCCGAAAATATTTACCAGCAAAGACACGAGCAACCAAAGAATTTGGTGAGCATATAAATCGCCATCCTTGCTTGGCCAACATAGCCTTGTTAAAGGCTTCAATATCTCGAAAACCATATCCTCCCGCTCCTTTACATTTGCATAATCTATCCCAAGCACACTAGCATAGTTTACGTTCATTTATATCTGGTGACCAGAAGAAGCGCGTGGACAGAGATTGTAGTGCACCCAAAACTTTATCCGGTAGAAGAACACAGCTCATCACATGGGTTGGCATAGCCTGTATAACTGACTTAATCATGAGACCCCTTCCTGCCTGTGAGAGTGTGGCAGCCTTCCAGTTGGCAAGCTTTTCTTTGACCTGTTCCAGAAAATAGTCATACTGACACACTTTCTCCCGCCCTAGAAGCCATGGAAAACCAAGGTATCTGTCAGATGTGATACTCTTTGTCGATCCAAGAATCTGAGAAAGGCTAGCCCTGCGGCCCGGAGTAATTCACGGGCTAAAAAATATTGAGGATTTTCATAAATTGACTTGCTGCCCAGACGCCTCCTCATAAGTACGCAGCACCTGTAATAAAGATCTCAACACATTCGGTGCATCATGCAAAAATAGTAGAGTGTCATCCGCAAATAGAAGATTGGAAATCCTGGGACTATAACGGCAGATTTGGACGCCTTGGAAGGCTCTCCCCTCCTCTGCCTGTCTAAGCAAACCAGATAGACCCTCTGTGCAGAACAGAAATAAAAATGGTGATAAAGGGTCACCTTGGCGGATACCACGTGAGGGTCGAAAAGAGCCCGATGATGACCCATTGACCAGAGTAGAGAAACTTGTCGATTCAACACAAGATATAACCAGATGTATCCACAGGGGTGGGAAGCCAAGTCGGGCCAGAACTGCTCGTAGGAAGACTCACTCCACTCTGTCATAAGCTTTTATCATATCTAATTTAATTGTCAGAGCCCCCTCCCTTCTACTGCGTAGTGAATTAATATGGTGAAAGGTTTCTAGTGCTATAAGTGCATTGTCCGTCAGCAAGCGTCCCGGTACAAAAACACTTTGTTGTTCAGAGATTAATTCCCCTATGAAAGGCTTCAACCTGTTAACCAGAACCTTGGAGACAATCTTATAAACAGCATTACATAGGCTTATGGGTCTAAATTCAGCCAAAATCCCCGGATTAGCACATTTCAGAATAAGCGCAATGTAAGTCTCATTAATCTCAGTCGGGACAACACCTGAGGAAAGAATGTTCAGAACATAACCTGTCATCGATGGCCCCAGAGTGCTCCAGAATCTCTGGTGGAAAAGTAGTGGAAAGCCGTCTGGTCCCGGCGATTTGTTAGGATGCATTTGGAAAAGAGAAATTCTAACTTCTTCCGAAGTATAAGGCATCATCAGTTGTTGGCACATGGACTGGGTGACACGCCTTAGGATACCTGCAAGAACCATTCCAATTCCGGTTTGGCCATTTGAGGTAAATAGATGTTGATAAAAATGCATTGTCTCTGCCTTCAAATCTAGTAAATCCCGGACCACACTCCCATCTGGCGTTATCAATTGGCGAATCTGATTC
>JBBYHH010278708.1:0-12722 GCA_038382905.1 Daphne laureola
TGGGTTAGAGGTCAATGATCGAGTGACGATCAAGGTTGTGGTCAGTAGATAACCCGGTTGGGTTAGGGATCGGGTGATGACCCGTGTGTAGGGTCATTGTTTGACCTGGTTGTTTAATATGTTTATGTGTGAGTTTTGTGATCGTGATACGATCTGTGTGGGATCATTACATGATCTAGTGTGAGTTTATATTATTGCACTCCTGATTGTGCTGTGTGTATGTTATGTTTATTATTTTTGTGGCTAGGAGCCGCCGGAGACGGTGTGATGCTAAGAGCCGTCGTGTGTTTTGGGCTAAGAGTCATCGAAACCCGGTGTAGTGCTTAGAGCTTCCAGAGATTTTATTCGAAACCCAGTGTAGTGCTTAGAGCTGCCGAAGATTTTATTCGAGATCGGTGTGATGCTTAGAGCCGCCGGGAAATGGTTTGGAAATGGTTTTAGAACTGGTTTTAAGAAGTTTCAGAAACTGTTTGGGAAACTATTTTGGAAACGGTTTTAAGAGGTGTTTTTAGTTTCTGTTTAACCGGAGTATCGTTTGGTTCTGCAGGGGGTGTACATTGAAGTTTTATTGCTATGCATATCATGTCACTGCATATCATGATATTACCATGAACTGTTCATTGCACGCTAACATTTTTATGCAGGGAAAAGGTTTTTAACTTTACCCTTAGTTTTATCTGGACCCTTACTGAGATCCTTTCGAGGACTCATCCCCTTATTATCAAACTTTTTCAGGAGCTGTTATTTTGCTGGTTGCGGAGTAGCTCCGTGTTGTAGTCGTTGTTTTCGTACCTGGAAGGTACTTTTGTTTACTTAAGTAGTTGCTGCTTATGTTGTAGTTTGGCTGGTAGACGGTTTGTGGAAGATATTAGATATCTGCGTTTGTGCGTTAAGTGTAAGTTTTTACTAACGGTGTTTTTCTTCTCCGTTATGTTTAGTAGCAGCAGCAGTGAGAGCAGGAGTCTAGTAGACTAATCCTGTTGGACTACTCGGTATTCCATCATGTTAGATCGGGCTCTGTAGTTCTAAATGTCGCATGCATGTATACATTAGAAAGCATAATAGTTGTTGTGTAATTTCCGTTGTGCTAAGTTATTGCTAGATGTATGTGGTTCATATGTCTTATTATCGAGATGACCTGCATTAGGTCAGTTAAGTAAGGTTAGGTAAGTCGCTAGTTTCCGCCACCCCCATTCACGATCGGCAAACGTGCCTCTGCCGGGTCCGGCGCGGGGGTGGTGCTAACATAAGGAGCATAAATGGGATACTTGAAGGACAAGCATGAGAGAGGATTAAGGAGCAAAAATCCCAATAAGAGGCCTATCTTCAAACGGCTGTAAAATTCTCATCTTAAGTCCAAATGAGTTACTTCAAGAGGCTAAATTGTATCTAGGGAAAAGATAAATCTAATTCCACTCATCGAACCCTATTTAGATGTCTGTAGTTCCATGTGAAGTTGTTACAAGACCAATACACCAAGCTCCCCCACCCATACCTAGCCATGTTTGGGACACTTTGGAGGGATTAGACCAAAGTGCTCCAAATATAGGTAAATAAGAATGCAATCAACATTGATGTGAAATAGGAAGAGAATGGAAGTTCTTTTATGCAATTTTGATGCAAAATGAAGCTTGTGAACTCAAATGAAGATAGAAGAGGTGTCATTCGCAACAATGGTCCCCTGGAGAGAAGAAGCCAAATGTCTTATCCAAGCATGTGATTCTCAAGCTCAACGGTTCCTTCCTCTGTAGGATATCTTCCAGACACCCTTTTGAGGGTTTGAAACCCTAATAACTTATTCAAAACACTTATGGTATGTAATAGTAAGTTAACTAGGCTAGCTTAGCTTAACTAGCTAGATTAGGGGTTAATCTTATCATTGATGATGCATTAACCTCTAAAACCTAGGGAACTTTACTATTTTCACTTTCTAAGCTTGTAATTCTGATTATTGGGAGGCTCCTAGGGTATACCTAGGATGCCATAAACACTTGGAAGGTTAGAACTCATTTTGAAACAAGATTAAAGAGCTAAAGCCTATCTTGTTCTACCTAGGGTTCTCCTTGCTATTCCAGCCCTTAAGTTCATATGACTTTACTCAAGATCTAAACCTGCATTGTCTCTCCATCTGAGTGGGAAGGTGCTAGGTCTATACCATTCATCCCTGTCTACACAAACCAAATCCTACCTCACAATAAGCTAGGGTTTGGGGCCAATTCTACCACCACCCCTTCTCCACTCTAGATCCGGGTTTACAACCACCTTCAACACCATTAGGTAGGTTGTATCAAGTTTGGAGGTTTGTACACTGATAAGTGTGTTAAGTGTTCAAATATGTTTAAGGCAATAAACTCATCATTTGTCCTCACTTTTTATGTTGAAAACACACTTTACTTGTTATTTCTAATATTTTGTAGGTGCGATGGTGCAGAGGTGAAAGGATGGAAAAGTGCGTCATTTGAGACCTTGAGACAAATAGTACATTTTTTGGTGCTGATTTCTCTAGAAGGTCCTTCTTTGTCGCAGTGCAAGGTGGGATCATCGCTGCTGAAGGTGAGCTAGAGATGAGCAAGGGCAGGGGCTTCTCTATATCATCAAACTCGATGAAGAAAATAGGAAGAAGAACAATTGTTATCTTCCTGATAATAATTTCCTCTCTTATAAATCAATTAATTCACCAAATAACTAAATCCTCTAAATCCTTATAAGTTTACAAGGTTACCTCATTTGGTTCACTATTTTCATTTTGTAACCTAAATATCTTCTTTAACAGTTTTAGTCATCCAAATTAATCCTTAACTTCTAAATCTTGACAATTAAGTTACTACACAACTCTTCTTAATCTTCAAGTAACCTTCTAAATTAAAGTTTTCTTCAATTTATCCAAGTACTTAATAATTTTACAGTGTTATGACATGTCCATGAGGACATGTCATAACAAGTTCACTCCTTGGTTTTCTCTCAACTTGCCTCACTTATTTTTCATTTGGAACTCTCTACTCATTTTCAAGAATCTTGGCCATTTTAGTATCTTCCTTTGCAGAATATGCCACCTCACTTTCTTTTCCTCTCAAACCCTCTCCACTCACATTCTTTTCTCTCATCCTCACCATGATGCACATTCTTTTCACATTTGTCTATAGCAAGCCTCATCTTGATTCTCCACTAAGTCTAGCAATGTTGTTTTCTAAGGTAGCATGTGAGGTCTCAGCCTTCTCTTGATCGTGAAGGTTTGAACGTGTTTGGATATGCTGAAGGCTAGCATGATAGGATTGGGTGAGGTGAGTGTAGAGTGGTGTGGGGTCATCTTGGGTTTGGAGATTATCGCACTGAGAAGTGTGTTAAGTGTGCAAACACGCACATATTTCCAAGGTGTTTAAGGAAATAAACTCATCATTTGTGCTCACTTTTTATGTTGAAAACACACTTTACTTTTTATTTCTAATATTTTATAGGTACGATGGTGTAAAGGTGAAAGGAGGGAAAATAACATCATTTGAGGCCTCAAGACAAAGATTACATTCTTCATTGCATTAGGGATCAAGTCTCGAGTCAAACGAAGGTCCCACAGTCAAATAATCAGGAGAAGAAATATTGTTGAAATAAGCTCACACATCCAACTTATGTGTCCTACCTACTTTCTTGTTTATTTAACTAGAAAGCATGTAGGGTGAAGACCTCTATCTACAGGAGAACACAAGGAAGACCTCTTCCTGAATGAACACAGAAGGGGTAAGTACAGAAGGAAGTAGGCAAGTAGACTAGAGACCTCAAGGGAGCAGGGACAAAAGGAATTAGGCAAGTAGACTGGAGACCTCAGCACAGAAGGGGTATCACACACAAGGGGATATGCTAGAAACCTCTCCTCCCAAGAGCACACATGGAAGGTAGCAAGTAAGCAAGTGAACCCTCCCCCAAGAGAACAAAAGAAGGTGGAGGAGAGTGGACGGAGTGAATTGGCTAGGCGTGCGGGTGCAGATGCCTGCTGATACCTATCTACCCAACCCACACAAGGAAGTTGGGTGGAGACCTCTCCCCCGAGAAGAACACAAGGAAGTAGGGTGGCGACCTCTCCCCTCGAAGCACACAAGGAAAGTAATAAATAAACAAACTAGCAGGCAAGAAAGTAGGCTCGAGACCTCTCCTCCAATAGCACATAAAAAGGTGTAGGCAAGTGGGGGGACCATATCGGTTGGACGCACGGGTATGGATGCCTAGGGCCTGATGTAAGCGCAGGTGCGGATGACATGTGCGGGTTGAAGTACCGTACAAGGTACCATTTATGCGAAAGTCTAAAGCATTTCTTGGATGTGCGGGAGTTATGTGCTTACATGACTCCCACACGTAATATCCGCACTTCCCCATCCCATTTGCACCAAGGGACTTTCCACAAAGTTTCCTCCCATTTATCTGATTTGTATCATATTTTTAGGACTTATCTACCATTTTTAACTAGTTTTAATGCCCAACATGTTTGGGGCCATTTTAGGGATTTAGGTTTAGTATAAACAGAGTTTTAGGCTTAGTTGTTATTAGCTTTTATTCTATCGAAACATTATAGCAAGAAATTGGGGGTTTTTCATCTATAAAGCTAGGGTTTAAGCCCTTCAACCTTCAATTCATTAGTGATTTCTAATCTTCTCATTAATTTCATCTTACTTCTGTTATTGATTATTGGTTACTCCATGTTTCCAACATTGATAGAGTAGGTAAAATGCTACTACCTCCATCCCAGAACTTGTACAAGTTTAAATTCAAATAACAATTTAAGGCTTAAATACACATCACTACCCCGAACTATGATAAAGTTGGCAAATAAGGGCTTGAATAAAAAATGATGCAGATAAGGGCCTGAACTATAAAAAAATGATGCAGTTGAGGGTCTCATTCAGACCTTTATTTGCATCATTTTCCTGAAGTTTAGCTCCTTATTTGCATCATTTTTTGTTCAGACCCGTATTTTCCCACTTTGTTATAGTTTAGGGTAGTGATGTGTATTTAAGTCAAAATTTAATGTGTCTAGTTTCTAAAAATAATTTTCAAGATTTATTTTAACAAATTATTCTTAATAAAAATTTGAGTAAAACATAAGTACAAAAGTCAAACATGGGCAATTTTGTGGGATGGAGGTAGTATATTTTAGTATTTCCTTGCTTAGAGTTTAAGTAAATTATTTCCATGATCATGTATACTTATATACCGATATCCTACGCAATTTTACACTTCATATGTGATGTTTTGTTTATCATCTACACTCACGTACAACTAGGTGTTCGATCAAATGTCTGAGAGGAATTTGATTGATGTCGACTTTACGAGATCGGTTGGCTACCTACCTAGAGTTGTCTATAAGTCTAGAAGAGTTTTTTGGTGGTGAAGGTTAGGCACTGTAATCCCTAAAAAAGATCATCCCTAGTGCATTAGAGCGGCTAGGTGACATGTTTTGTTGAGAGATGGATTGCTTGTCCGAGAGGAAAGCAAGCCATTCACCGTAACTCACCTCTAGCACGATCAAAAACTTGTTGCATGAATTCTCACTATTTTGATGTAATTAAATGATTCAAAGTTTGTAGAATTCCATATTTCATAGGTTTTTATGCTATTCGAGATTGGATGTGATGTTCTCATGATGTGTGAGCTTAGGTTCCAATTCCTGAACTTTTGCATGATTTAGTATGTGGAGTTTAGAAACTCCATCATACTCATTATAGGTGTCCGTAGGAGAGAGATCTCTATGGCTAGACTATGGAATTGGTTGATCGATTCGAGAGGTGTTAGAGTTGGCCTCCACATTGATCTATGGATTAGAAATAATCTGCCTCTAAATCAAAAATTGAGATGCACATTTGGCCTTTTGTATGCATGATTCACCCTTAGAGAGCCCACACGTGTGAATCCACATTTGATGATTTTCATTCCCTCCATTACTTGCCTTTACTTTTCTCTCTTGCATTGACATTTTCAACATCACATTCACTCTCTTCTTGTTGTCTACTTTGCATTTCACATAGATTAGACATAGACACATAGCACACTTATACCTTAAATGCTCTGATTCTCTGGGGTTCGATCCCTCATGTTGAGCAACATACTACGATTGACATAGTTAGGTCTAAATAAGGTGTTTATAAATGTATTTAACTGTTTGAGTGATTGAATTATGCTTTAGTTACACCAATCCATGCTAAAAGCAAAACTATCGAATTGGCACCGTTTCCATGGAATCGAGTATAAGTTTAGGGTATTTTTGTGTTTTGGGTGTTTGCATATCATATTTTCTTACATTCTAGATTATAGAGCATGTTTACTATTTTTTGTGTTTTTGCATTGTAGCTCCTTTTTCTTGTGCTACTGATGGCACACCACAAGATGCCATTGAGGGAGTACTACCAAGGTCCTTACATGGAGAGCATGATGACATTGCAAGATGATTGGTCATAAGGGCAGCAAGCTACATGGAAAGAGTATGGTTTCTAAAATCAGCAAGTGTTCAACACTTGGGAGCCATCATATGAAGAATATAGTGCATACTCTCATGGGCACCATTTTGTTGCACCAACACAACCCCTCTTGGCTTACCAAGATGAAGGGTGATTCCCTATAACTCACACATTGAATGATTTTACAAGAGAGCTAAGGTGGAATCGCCTACAAATGAAGGAGGAAATGGCCAAGATGGAGATGGCTCCGCCTCAAGCATCACGAGAATAGAAGTTTATGTCCATGAGAAACAAGTTAGAAGATCTTATTATTGAGATGAGGGGGAGTACCGAAATAGAAGGAAAGGTCACCTAAGAGAGACATCAAAATGCACATCTCTTCACGGACCTTCAAACGCAAGAAAAGCCTTCTTTAGATGCATTAATTCAAGAGTTGCACATGGATATTAAAGATGCCAGAAACATGAGTGAAGGGATGAACAACACTTTGACCGACAAAAGGGCGTGTGTGGTAGAGGATATAAAGCGATCAACAAACAACATTGAAGCCTTATTAGAAAAAATGTAATGGACTTAGAAGATTTATAGAAAGAGAAAAGTCATAAGGTGCAAGATGATGCCTTTAGTAAAGATGAACAATCCCTAGAAGATCTAGAGCAAGAAGCAGAAAATGAGCCCTTGTAGAAAAAATTTAAAGAGAATTGTGAAGAACAATCCAAGTGGGATTAGGGAACCATAGAAAATATCAAACTACTATTAGGAGCACCCTTTGAGCCTCAACCTCAAGAGCTTTAAGAGGATTATGTGGAAATATTCAAGTTGGAGTAGTTTTGTGAAGGTGAAGTGTACAAAATCGGATGTATGCCATGGAAGTCTCTGTAAAAATTGAGATTGGTAGAGCTTAGAAGAGACCACCCATAAGAGTTGCATCTTATGGATGACACAAGACCGAAGGGAGTCACGTGACTCACCTTCATGGTTACGTCTACCCAAAGGCTTTAAAAATGGTGCTTGCGGGAGACACCCTAATGTTTATTTTTTCTTAGTTTTTTTCATATTTTTATTTTCAATAAATAAGATTATTACACTTCATTTTTATCTTTTCAGGAACGAAGGCATGAATTGGAGATAAATAATTGGTGGGAGGCAAAATTTTGATTGGAATTTGAAGAAAGGAGGATAAAAAGTTAAGGAGACAGTGGAGTAGAAAAGGGAAAAGGGCTACATGTTGCATCCTTATGCAGACCTTAACCTCCCCACAAGCCTTTGTGGTGCACCTGTCTGGAGAAGTAAGGGGACGTGCGAGAGTGTTGTGCACCTATGTGTGGGGTTGTGCGGTGGATGGTGTAAACTATTGCACTGTATGGATCTTACCGGTGGAGACCATCTGCCATACACATCTCTGTGTGCGGATCTCTAGTGTGAAGAACCTATCCCGTGCAAATATATAGGAGCGGAGGTTTGGAGCTCACACCCCCATGTGCGCCCATTTGTGCGGTCCTTTGTGACGCACATTTCCTTCGTGCACCAGCCCTGTTTTGCTCTACCTCCAACCATAATTCTCCATAATTCTTCAAGTCTTCTAGATGAGGCATCCAAATTACAAAAATTCCTTTCCAACCCAAATTTTAAGTGTTAAGGCACAATAACCGTTCACCATCAATCATGCAAATCAAGTCAAGGTCAAGACAATTTGTAAGTTTTTATAATTTCTTTTTGAAGAAACAAAGGTAATTATCTACACTTGAGCTTAAATGAGTAATTTAAAGAGTTTGTGCTTGATTATATGTCTTGTACCATGCATGAGCGTACTTTTCTAAATATTGATGATGATTGAGGAAGTGAGCATTTATGCTTCACTTTTTCCCATATTTTTGAGTTTTGACTTTTTAAGTGAGAGAACATGATTATTATGTGCATATGAGCTTGTGTATTATGATCTTTTGACCATGGATTACTTTACGCAACACCCCTAAGCATTGATTGATTTACATTTAGGGTGTTAGTGATGCTTTGATACATGTTCATACACTCTATCCCATGTTTATACACTTGTACATGACACATGAGACTTACTTCTTATGCTAATTTTTTTAGTTAATGTTTCTCTCACATTTTTCAAATATGGTCATTTGTGTACCATGCCTTTTTGTGACTTACATTGATTCTATCTTTGTATTTTCATGATTTGATGCAAGTCACAAGTCCCCGTTTCTACAGTCTTACATGCTGTAAATTTATTCTTTTTTAGACTAGAACATTGTATTGATTGAACATTTTTCTAGGTGCATTATTGATGATTTGATGACTTAGCCCTTCATGTTTTTTTATCTCAGGGGATATTTTGAGAGACACCCGCACCTATACAAGGCATTAGTGGGCCTATTTGGCCCCCGAGCTATGACCCTCTAATACTCCCTATTTATTTCCCCTGCAATTGCATGAGGACATGCTTCAATTTGTGTTTGGGGGGGATTTGATCGTATTTTATATGGAGATTGGATGGCATGCCTCTTGATAGGTTTTTAGTCTTAAACACCTACCAAGCATCTAGTTTTTATCTTTCTAGGATGTACATAATCTTTTTTAAAAAAAAACCCCTAAAAATTACAAATTTCCTGAAAAATACAAAAATATCTAAAAATTAAAAAACATTGTAGCAAGTTATATGTAGAATATTATGAGCATTTTATGCTTTTGACGATGGAATAACATGTTTAATGGCTTAGCTTGAGTTCTACTATCGACAGATCTTACTTGTAGGAATGTCTTGTTGAATTTTGTGTGAAGTTTTACTTTGAGAATTTCATGGTTTAACCATGCACCCATCTTAAGTGCTTAGGAAACCATTCTTACACTTAGAAAAGAAAAGAGTGTAAAAATAGAAAAAAACCCCAAACAAAAAGAGATAAAAAGAGAAAAGAAAATAAAATAAAAAGGTGTAAAAATAGAAAAAAACCACAAAAAATAGTGATTAAGAAAGAAATGAAAAGAAGGTGAATAATAGAAAAATAGAAAAAGAAGAAAAAAAAAAGAGAGCAAGTTGAGAGGAATAAAAAGTGTAGAGCAATGGGAATTCCACATTCACCTAGTAAATCTTGTGGGTAAACGAAATTCATTAAAGTAGGATTCTAAGTTTTGCTTAAAAAGTAATAAGTGCTCAAGACCAATGTTCCTTTTTTATTTCTCTTTGCAAACTTATTAGAAATTCTCCAGACATTGTTCACTTGTACACTTCAAAAGTGTTAGGTCTTTCTTTAGTACCCACCCAAGCTATGATTAATAGGTAGATTCCTAGATTGAATAAACACTTTGATTCTCTTGACTTGTCTACACCAAATATTTTTTTGTAAATACTTTAACTGGTTAGATTAGGAGTCCTTGAGTCTTTTACTTTCCTAGATGCTTATGTTGCTAAGGACTAGAAAACAGTTAGGTTTGGGGGTGTTTTGAGTGTGCAAACAGACACACATTTCTGGGGTGTTTAAGGTAATAAACTCATCATTTGTCACTTTCTTTGTTAAAAACATCATTTACTTTTTATTTTTTATATTTTGTAGGTGCGATGGTGCAAAGGTGAAAGGAGTGAAAATCGCATCATTTGAGGCATTGATATGAAGATTACATTTCCCAGAAAAATGAAAAAGTCTCGAGTGAAACGGAGGTCCCACAGTCAAATAAAATGGAGAATAAATATTGATGAAATAAGCTCACACATCCAATTTGGTGTCCTACTTTCTTGCCTATTTATTTAACTAGAAAGAAAGTAGGGTACAAACCTCTCGCACCAAGGAACATAAAAGGAAGGTGGGGCCGAGTGAGGGAGTGGATGTGCGAATGGTGAGGCATTTCTTGGATGTGCGGGAGTCACATCGGTCACACAGGTAATGTCCGTACATCTCTATCCCATTTCCACCAGGACTTCCCACAAAGTTTCCTTGCTTTTATCTTATTTGTATCATCATTTTAGTACTTATCTACCCATTTTCAACTAGTTTTAATGTGAAACATGTTAGGGGTCATTTCAGAGATTTTGTTTTATTATAAATAGAATTTTAGGTTTAGTTTTTATCACCTTTATTCTACCTATGAATTTCAGCAAGAAATTGGATATTTTTCATCTCTAAACTTAGGGTTAATCCCTTCAACCTCCAATCCATGAAGGGTTGAAGGGAAAACTTGTGGAGGATCATGTGATTGGTGATTTCTAATCTTATTATTAATTTCATCTTACTTTTCCTATTGATTATTGTTTACTCCATGTTTCTAGCGTTGATGGACTAGGGAAAAATTCTAAGTTTTAGTCTTTTCTTGCTTAGACTTTAAGAAACTCATTTCCATGATCATGTATGCTTAGATACTGATCTCCTACCCACTTTTACAATGCATATGTGATGTTTGTTAATCATCTACACTCACATACACCTAGGTGTTTGATCAAATGTATGAGAACAATTTGATCGATGTAGACTTTGTGGGATTGGTTAGCTAGCTTTCTAGAGTTGTCTATGACTCTAGAAGAGTTAGTTGGTGGTGAAGATTAGGCATTGTAATGCCTCAAAAGCATCATCCTTAGTGCACTATAGTGGGTAAGTGATGTCTTTTGTTGAGAGATGGATTGCTTGTCTGAGAGGAAAGCAAGACAATCGTCATAACTCACCTCTAGCACAATCGAAAACTTGTTGCATCAATTTTTGTTGTTTTGATGTAATTAAATGAGTTTGAGTTTTTTAGAATTCCATGTCTCATAGGTTTTTGTGTTATTTGATATTGTATGTGATATTCTCGTGATGCATGAGCTTAGGTTCTGATCCCTCGACTTTTGCACGTTTGAGTATGTGGAGTTTAGAACCTCCATCATACTCATTCTAGGTGTCCGTAAGAGAGAGATCTCTACCACTAGACTATGGAGTTGGTTGATTGATTTGATAGGTATGAGAGTTAGCCTCCTTGATTGATCGGTGGATTAGAAATAATCCGCCTCTAAATCATAAATTGAGATGCACATTTGATCTCTTGTATGCATTATTCACCGTTAGAGAGCCCACATGTGTGAATCCACATTTACCAATTTCCATCCCCTTCATTGTTTGCCTTTACTTTTCTCTCTTGCATTTACATTTTCAGCATCATACTCACTCTCTTCTTGCTATCCACTTTGTATTTCATGTAGATTAGACACATACATAGAACACTTATACCTTAAACGCTCTGATTCTCTTCGGTTTGATCCCTTATTTTGACCCGCATGCTACGATTGACATTGTTAGGGCTAAATGAGGTATTTATAAATGTATTTGATTATTTGATTGATTGAATTATGCTTTAATTACACCAATCCATGCTAAAAGCCTAACTATCAAATTGGTACTAGGCATGTCTAGATAAGTGGTGTATTAGGTGGGTTCTATGTAGGCTCGAGTGGAGGGGTGTTGGAGGTTGCCCCTGGTGGTGGGAGGTGGTTGGTAATAGCTGGAAGGATTAGGTGTGGGATTAGGGTTAGGCCTCTTAGGTAAACTCCAGGCTGAGGGATCAGGGATGGGTCTTTGGCGAATACTGACTACTCATTTCATTCCTCAAATGTAGCTGTAACGCCCCTATTTTTGTAAAAAAAATTGAATGTTTCTATACTTTGAAAACCTTTCGGAAATAAACCAAGAATACATTTTGAAAAGTAAATAAAACTTTTATAAATACCAGAGTAGTAAATAAAAGCGTTACTAAAACAAACGATAAAACAAGTAAGTTTGTAATAGTGTAGTATAAATAAATCTTAACCAAAAAAAAAAGATACAAATAAGCCATGTCAAGTGACAATAGCGCGTCATCACCCAAATTCCGCTCCTCGTAGTACTCGTATTCTGACTCTAGCTCTGTAAGCTCGGGATAGTACTCCTCATCAAAGTACTCACCTGAAATTGTTATGGGTGAGTGTCTATACTCTCAATATGGAGAAGTGTATCAGGACCTTCACTAAGGTTCTGATACGTCTTCAAATAAACAAGACTACAAACAATGAGGACTAAGCATGATCGATTAATAAAGATAATCCAAACATTCGAGTGTAAGAAGAATTAAATCATGAGTATGTGTAGTAAATGTTGGTCACATGTCTGATGCAATAAGTATTTGTTTCTTATCATTACCAAATAAATGTCATTAAATGACCTATTGTTACACCCACCCCGGAATTATGTCATTTTTCGATGTATTTTCCCGGTGGTCGGTTTGTAAATTTATCAAAACCTTGTAATACATTGTATATGGAAGTCTGATAAATGA
>JBBYHH010278817.1:0-12719 GCA_038382905.1 Daphne laureola
GTTGCTCTAAATATGCCCAATTGCACTAATTAGGGCTCAATTCAACAATTACCCAATTATTCACAAATAGGGCTCCCCAAACCCTAAATCCGAAATTCACACCAATGGCCCATAATAGGTGTTGTAAAACATGATTCTAGTTCCACATTAACACTAAAGCATGCTAACAAGTCCAACCCAAACCGAAAACCTCAGAAAACTCACCTTGGAATCGGACCTCTTTCCGAAAATTGCTCCAACGGTGAGAAAAAAGAGTTCTCCTTCGTGGAATCCTTCCTACGGAGAGAAATCTTACATGTGGTACGAAATCCCGTCAAGTTTGGTCTCCGTTTGAGTAATTGAGGGTGGTGGAAAGGTTGGGTTCGAGTTCTTTCGCCGGAGGTCGAAGATGAAGGTGGAAATGAAATGTTCTCTCTGTTTTCGTGTTTTTAATCTTTCCCGAAAGTCGAATTCTGTGTCGCGGGCGATCGACCGCCTTCCATCACGAGTCGCCCGCCAGTCGTCCGCTTCCCTGCTGCATTTAGTTATATTTCACGGGCGATCGACCGCATCCCGGCATGAGTCACCCGCGAGTCGTCCGCCTCCCTGTTACATTTAGTTGTTTTTGCCAGGCGATCGACCGCCATATGGCGTGAGTCGCCCGCCACTCGCCCGGCCTCCTGACACTTTCAACCTCCCCGTTTTAACCTCGGGCGATCGCCCGCCAATCGGTACGGGTCGCCCGCCATTCGCCTGGACTACCTAAACCTTGTAAAACCTGATCTCTAACCCCCTCACTTAACCAAAACTCAAATACATGAAAAACCAACAACTCAAAACAGAAGCAGACAATAACAGATAACAGTCAGACAGAAACCAGAACATAAGACACCCAAACAAACCTCAGATATACAGGTAAACACATACCTGTTTCAGAGTCTGAATTCAGATTGCTTTACTCGACGACCACTCTATGCCGAAAAACATTACCAGAATCTGGTGGCTGTAACAATGCACATCATGATCCATTTAACAAATAGGAGAAGGAAGCCCAACTGCATCATGAAATCCTGTAGAAAATCCCAGGACAAGGAGTCAAAAGCTTTCCTAATATCAACTTTTAGAGCCATTCTTGGTGAGGGACCTTTTCTTCCATACCTCTTGAGAATCTCCTGCGCAAGACAAATATTATCCACTAACTGACGCTCTTTAACAAAACCTGCCTGGGCTGAATTGATTATATAGGGGAGGACAACCTGCATTCTAATGGCTACGACCTTAGAGAGGATTTTGTAAACCACATTACAACATGATATTAGTCTGTACTCAGCTGGGGTAGAGGCTTGAAAGTTTTTTGGAATCAAATGAATGATGGTTGCCCCAAAAGAGGTAGGAACGCTACCTCTCTTAAAACAGTAGTCAGCTGACCTCCAGATATCTTCTCCAACCAAGCTCCATTATTTCTGATAAAAGGTAGTTGTATAGCAAATCTGGTCCACGAGACTTACTAGGATTCATAGAGAAGAGAGCTTGCTGAAATTCCTCCTTGGATACTGGTCTGCTCAGTTGCTGCTACTGGAGAAGGTTAAGAGTAATTTCGGGAGTTGAAGTGTGCAGATTTATGGGGCATAGAGGAGCAGTAACAGGGGCTAGTAATTTCTTAAAGAAATTAACAAATTCTTCTACTATTAACTCAGGATCAGAAACTCCCTCTCCTGAGGTTTTAATCAGGCAGGGGATAGATCGTTTAACTTGTTGCTCCCAGACTTGAGCAAAGAAAAAAGTTGTATTTCCATCTCCCAATTGAGCCCAATCACTAGTTGATTTTTTTCTATAGAAGTTTTCCTCCCATTTTTTCAAATCCATTAACTCCTTTCTGGCCTCAACCAAATTCTATATCAGTTCAGAATTTAAGGGGTCTTCTTCTAAAATAGATGACTTATATTCAAAGATCTCTTCAGCTTTAGAAACTCTAGCGGATATATCACTAAAGTATTGAGTATTAAACTGTTTAAGTTCCAGCTTCAATCTTTTCAATTTGAATACCAAATCCTTTGCTGGATTATCATACTAAACAGGATCTGACCAGGAGCTCCTTATCAAGGCAGGGAAACTATGATGAGACATCCACATGTTAAGAAATCTGAAGGGTCCTCTTTTTTGTATCTGCTCGATTTGTACAGACAGGAAGGCTATAGCATGATCAGAGAATGGGCTAGTTTTGAATTCTTCTTTAGCCATGGGATACTTCTCAAACCATTCCACATTTTCCATTACTCTATCCAATTTGAAGTAAATTCTCGAAGATGACTGTTGCTGATTACACCAAGTAAAAAGTGGACCAACACTGCAGAGATCCATAAGTCCCAAGACATCACACATATCTGATAATCCTGCAGCATTGAGGAAAGGACTAGCAGCAGAAGATAGTTTCTTTGAGGTATTAAGGACCTCATTAAAATCTCCTATTAAAACCCAAGGGATACTTATAGATTGGGCATAGTCTGTGATACTTTTCCAAGCAATTGTCCTCTGAGCAAGAGTATTTGAAGCATATACAATGGACAGGCAAACACTCTATTGATCTATACAATGCTCCACTCTTAAATGAACAAACTGTTGTTCTACTTTAATGGTCTACACATTCAGCAATAATGGATCCCAACCAATCCAAATACGCCCATTATAAGCCATGCAATAATTATTGATATATGACCAGCCACCCAATACTTTCTTCAAAATTGACATAAACTTTGAGCTCTTTACTCTAGTCTCTAGAAGGGCAACCAAGGTTACTGGTCAGCCATTTTCCCTATTCCTAAAGGAGTATTGCAGTACATTAAGAAAAGGTTTAGAGCCTTTATCTAGGGAGGAAATGTTGAGTAAAAGAAAGCCCCAATAGCTTAGAGCAAGGTGTGTGTTCCTAAACATCAGGGAGGAGTAGGAGTATATGGATTAGTGACCTGGAATCTGGTCTTTCAAGCCAAAAAGATTTGGCGTTTGACTATGGACAAAATGAGTCTATGGATTAAATGGATTCATGCTATTTACATAAAGAATGCTGATTTCTGGACTATGACTAAACCTAGAGATAGTTCTGCTGCTGTTGGTGCTCTATATAAGAGCAGAATTCTATTGCAGGATTTATTTCAAATGCGTAAAATAGAATTGAAATCTTCTTTCTCCATGAAGGCAATATATATGGAAATAATTGAGAATTTTGATATGATTAATTGGAAGAAATTGGCCTGGGGACCGAGACATAGTCCTAGAACATAACTAATCTTCTGGCTATGCTCCATGAAAGGTTTAAACACGTATGATAAGGTTTCTTTATGGAAAGATGGGGTGTATTTGACATGTGTGCTCTGCTCAGATAGTTCAGAAGATTGCAATCATCTATTATTCCAATGTGGTTTCTCTGGAAAAGTCTTTGTAGAAAGTTTAAAATTGGTTAATTTGCTACACCCCCCATTTTTGTGGGATCAGTTATGTCACTGGATGAATCGGGTGGCTAGAGGAAAGTCCATTAAAGCTAGTTTAAGGAGAAGTAAGTTTGCAGCTTTGGTGTACATTACTTTGCAGGAACAAAATCTTTGAAAGTTTCATAGAAGATATCGATCTGTGAAGCATCTCAGTGATGAAACAGCTCGGATTGTTCAAGACAGAAACAACATCATTTTGGCATATTTGTTATGAACTTATCCTGCATTAGATGACAAAGTAGTAGCTCTAACATTTTTGGAAGAAGCTCTGCCTTGGTACAGAAGTAGTACCTCCACTTAAAGTATATAGCTTTCTAGCTTATCATTTTGTTCATAGATTTATAGATAGATTTTGTATATGCTTCTTAATTTTGGAGAGGTTTTTGCTCAGTTTCATGTAGGGCCCCTCTCTTCATATGTAAGTGTCATTTGGCTTTTAAATCAATGAATTACAGGGCGGTGTGCTCCCCCCTTTCCTTAAAAAAAAAAAAAAAGGTCAAGTAAAGCTTAAGTGGCAAATTGGTAAATTTACAAGTTGTTTGACAACTCATAAGCTTAGTTTGACCAAGATGGTCAATTGGTTGATTAATTATTATAATTAATTAAAACTTAGTATGTTTAAGACTAAGTATGAAATTGGTGAAGTTTGGAGTGACTTTGGTCACTTTCCATAAGGTTGGAGCCAAAATGAACATTTGGCTAAAGTTCAAGGATCTAGTGTGTAATTGTGGGAAAAAGAAGTAAAATGAACTTATGTGAAAGTAAAGTGTAAAAGTGATAACACTTTAAGTGAAAGTTGACACTTTGTGTAACTTCAGGTAAAATTGTACATAATATGAAAATTGGGAACTTGTGTGGCTATTATTGAAAAATCAGGTAAAAAAATTAAGTGTAAATCTTTATACAGTGTTATATTTGTTAGAGTGATATTAGTGGCTGCGGATTCCGGAAGTTCGATCAGAACTTCATCAGATAGTATAACTCGGGAGTGTTGAGCGCATAATGATCGTCATCGAGGTAAGGGGCTTAATTTTCTTAATATGCGTGTAAGTTTATCTTTATGCATATTAGGTTAATTAAAGGCTAGTACTCACGACGAGGGTAGGGTCTGCCCGGTGATTCCCGGGGCTAGTTCCATAGTAAAGTTTACGGCGTGCAGGGTTTTTTATTAAGCTCGGAGAGCACTTACCTCCGATCAAGCATGATCGTTGAGGAGACGAATTTACATAGTTATGGGTCTTTAAGACCTTGCAGCAGAATTTCTGCAGATATAGGTCTTTTAAGACCTCGCGGCAGTATACGGGGATGTACACCCCACACTAGTACCATGCGAATATTAAACCTCGAGAAAGGGGGCTGTCGATAGTAGGACCCGGAGTAGGCCGGTGTGCCGCCGGGGGAAACTACTATTACACCGAACATCCTTCGGGATAATAAAAAAATGATGTTGTCCAATGGGACAGGCGTTTCTGCATATCATACATTGCATATCATTATCCATGAAATATTAGGACTGTATAAACTGTTAGATCATTACACGTTAACCTTTTATACAGGTAACATTTTTTAAAAATCTGTAATCTTCACTTAACCCCTTACTGAGTACCTTTAGAGGACTTACCCCCATTACTTGACATATTTCAAGAAACTCTGGTAAGCGACCCGCGGAGTAGTTCCGCCCGGTCGCACTGATATATTGGTTACCAGAGGTATGATTATAACCCTTAATCATGGTTTATAATTCGATTCGGGGGTAGTCTCGATACAGATGTTTATTGGTTATCGAGTTATGGGTGAGCACACATATATATTGGTTTCACTAATGGTTTGACTTAAGTGTCCTGTAGCAACAACAACAGTAGTAATTGGCAGCAGTAGTCGGTAATTGGTTCCGACTATTTCCAAGCATAGTACGTATTCTTAACGGAAAATTCTCAGCTCTGTAGTAATAGCAGCATGCATAGATAGTTAGATAATATTTGCAATGATTTGTATCTATATTTATCGGGGAGCGCTAGCCCAACGAAGTGGGCGGGTCTCCTTACTAGTGTAACTTGTAATTATTGTAAACCGCGTGATTTTCCTTAAGACGGCTAACGTATTTTCGGGTGCAGGTTTATGGCTTGGTTAGAACGCCTCAAAACTACATAGCACGTTAGTAATTAGAAATAAGCGAACAAATTTTAGGGTCGGGTTTTCAATTGGATTTCATCTTCGAAAGTCACTGAAGTGATCGACGTCTACCGACATCGCCCGCTTTCCCCGACAACCGCCACCATAACACCGATGCTTCCGCCGTGAACAACGGGAATATCGGGGGTGGTGGTGACATGAAATGGTCACAATTCCATAATATCATTTCGTGTCTAATGATTATTCCATCTGTTCCTATTTAATTGTTACGTTTGACTTTTAAACTTTTGTTTGACTCAATTTGCACTAAAAAGAGTTTGTTAAAAAAATTGATTTTTTTTTTAGAAACTCGACACATTGATTTATCTTATGTATATAAGTTTCTTAACTTTATATAGCAAAATGTTAAAAAAAAATGACTTTTTTTTAGATGCTGAAAAAAGAAATGTAACTACTAAAAATGGATAGAGGGAGTAGAAAGTAATAAAACTTTTTTTGTAGTAAGTATAAATTGTAACAAAGTTTTCGGTCACAAGTAACTATTACCATTTAATTACTTAGCTAAAAATAATATACTAATCACATTTTTTTAATTAAATACACTAATCAGTCTGTTTGAGAAAGAGTATACTAATCACAGATTTTACACATAAAATTGGAAACATTATGTAAATGTCTCAAATCATTATTCATAATGTACATTCATAGTATAATGTACATGTCTAATCAAATTCATAGTAGGGAAATGCCAGTGTCATGTCTAATCAAATTCATAGTAGGGAAATGCCAGTGTCAGTCGAATTTGCATTCGCCGAGCAACTATCGCGCAACAAGACTTTTATCACAAAATATTCATTATCAACATTTTATCCTTTAAGGTGTGTTCACCCTAATATTATTTGGGAGATGTTGAAAATTGTTTTTTGGTCTATTTTTATGTAATAAAAAGATTGATAGTAAAGGGTTGATTTGACTGAATGAAAAAAAAAATATATTGACATGGTGCTAGTAATAAATATGCAATTCATTTTTTAAAATTACTACTGCACCCGCTCCTAAATTTTTGAAATGTTGGATTTTCAATATCGACTTAAATTTATTTATATTATTATTCTGTTGAATTGTTTCTAGAAAAATATGTATATAAAATAGATACATTAAATTACCATTTGTATACAAGATGAAAATATTGTAACAGAGAACATGAAAATATCAAAGTGAAAAAATTCAATTTTTTGGAAACGGAGAAAGTAGTAGAATGATAATTAAAAAAAATGATCTATTTTTTGGCATATCACCAAACACGTAAATAAGCCATGGCATTTAGTAGTAATAAAAAAATAGAATCTCAAGGGATTTTTTATTGGGTTATATTGCATTGGTGAATTTTTGTAAGCAAAGTCAAGTTGTGGAGCCTTTCCGTAGAAATAAGCATACTTTAAGATTCTAAAATGTAATAATGCCAAACATTAAATTTTGGGGATAGATTTTATCTTTTTGCGCAATTGCGAGTGTCAACTCGACTAAGGCTAGCATTTCCCTTCATAGTATAATGCTCCATAAATGGTAGTAAATCGTGACATAATTGGTAGGATTTTAATTCCACTTATTTTATATAAGTGTGAAAAAACAATCTACAGACCAAAAGAAATATCTGACCTCCAATTATTTTAAGCATGGCTAATATCATTTGCTTTTACTTTTTACTCATATTGCTGCTTTTGATCCAAGGTAAATCTGTTCTTTACATGACTATTAATGAAATTAGAGATAAGTGATCAGTTGCAAATAAATGTTTTCAAAAAATAAAAAATAAAAAAAAAGAGAGATTGACTTCTTACATTGTTGTTTTTTCATCATTTTCATCTTTTATATATTCTTCATCTGTTCCAACAAGATTGATACTTTTGTTTTTCAATATTTAATTTTGGTTTATGTCTTTCAAAATTTTAGTATTTAATTATACTTTATTTATCTCAATGTTTTAGTGTATAGAATCAAATAATCTATAAAGTTCCTGAGTATTATATACATATACAACATACTAGTCTCTTTCTCTTTATATATATATTTTTACATTGGTTAATTTTTTGTATTTTTTGGTACGAAACAAAAAAATAAGCATGAAAAAAAAATAAAAATTTCACCTTTCAAGTTTGATTATGATTATAGGATCCATAAGTGATCAATGCGATAAAGAAATACTTGGATTATATACCGTTAACTTTGACGAACTGTGCAAGATGAAGCACGGAGACGAAGCCCATGGCCAATGTGAGCAATCACTATGCATCTGTAACTACAACTGCTCACCACCATTGAAAATCTGCAATGAAAACGGAGGCGTCTGCGGCGGATCATGCTCTACCGATAATTGTTGTAAGTCTAGGTGTTTTTCCAAGCACCCAGGAGGCATAAGGATGTGTATTACCATTGGCGCTAATCAATTATGCCAGTGCCGGTACCCTTGCTAGACAAAGGTAACACCCTGATACGAGGTAACGGCCTTTTTAGTAAGGGGTGTGGTAACAGGTTTCCCCGTTACCAATTGTAATAGGTTTACTAACGCCTGGGGCATTACCACACCCCTATCGCCGGTGTACTGTACACCCAAGTAAGGGGAATAAGATGAGGTTCTTCCTTTAAGTCGTTTTATCCACTTCATAAACAAAATCTTGAATAATGAACTCTCAGTTTTGGGCTTAATAAAATACTCGATCGGGCAACCTGGGTAGCGTAATTTAGTTATTCATGTTACTTTATACTTTTGCCCTTAGAATTTGTTACCACTTGGGTTTCTTTTACTGATTGATTGATTGATATACATGTATGAAATGTATGGTGGATGTTATTTGTAATGCTAGTATCCTGCTAGGACCGTTATGAAAACACTCGCTATTGGCATGATAGGTCTGTTAAACGAACTCCTTTAGTTTTCATGTTTACGACCGGAAAGGCCAATTAATGTTAGCATTATGTGTAGGTGTTAGTATCATGCTTACGATTGAAACCAAATGCTATAATCATGATAGGATCGTAAAAAGTTACCCTAAGTCGATAGATAACAGGTTAGGCGCGAACACCTTGATTAAGAAAGGTTGGGTAATAACTCATGAGGTGAGAGAGCACAAGTAAATCAACTATTGAAATAGAAATGATTGCCAAGACATCATGCAAGTAACAAGACTTCAAGATAAAAGTACTCCCTTCATCCCAAAAAGAATGCTCCATTTTATTTTGAGTATTTAATCTATGAATTTTTTTATTCAATCTTTTGGCATTGAAAATGGAAAAAAAGTATATGCAAATGATAGATGAATGTTTGAAGTTTGTAAATATATTTATTTTAATTTTTTTGGAATAATTCTTCATAAGATTAATTTAGGTCAAACACAACATTAAAACTCAAACGGAGCATTCTTTTTGGGATGAATGGAGTAGTAAAGTAAGACATGACATCACACCTAAAGGCTTGTTAATCTAACAGGCTAGTGGTCATGCATCACGATTAGATGTGACATATTATTTGATGTACTGTATCTCATGATTGTATTCGAAAAGGGACAAAATGTTTTCTCTGGGATAGGCGGCAGGTTAGGGAAACTTATAATGCCCTATGATAGAAGGCAGATTATGGCAATTACGTAAGACCCTATGATTGACCCGATGTGTTTGGTACCGATAAAACGACCTTACACAACCTAACATTAGTTAAGACATGAGAGGGTGTCGATGTTCGGCCCTATGTGACTTAACTAAGGCGTAATCTTTAGACGAGTGATTCGAAACGGATGGTTCGAACCTAGTTATGATGATTTGAGATATATGTTGTTCTCTGCCTCCTAGATTGGTTAGGCTCTGTCTCAATGTGGACATCCCATTGGGGTTTGTCTTGGAGGCATCCTTAGTGGCTCTGCTTAAGGGGCATTCCTGAGAGTGTGGTGATGTACACACCCACCACCCTAAGTTCATTCGATGGCATGTTTGAAAAATGGTTTCGGAATTGTTTTATGAGGTTTAGTGATTGAGCTAAAGAACATTCTTACATTTAGATCTTGGCATGAATCAGGTTTGTCTGGTTGTTTATTGATTTCATGTTGAGCTATATATTTATATGTCAAAATATATCATGCTTAGAATCATTATCTGTGAATTTATTTATATGAGAAAGTATTACGACCCTTGTGAAGGGCCTATAATCTTTCCTCCTTACTGAGCAAATGGATGCTCACTCAATTAATTACAAGTGAGTTTTGTGGTGACGATTACTATGCCAACCCCGTTGAGTTGGAGTACGGGCATACATACTTCGAGGAGGAGCAACTACTGGGTGGAGCTGAGTTGTGACTTCTTGACATGACTATCTGATTTTAGGAAGTGACATTGAGAAAGTAAAATGAACTTTAGTTCTCTTCCGCTCCACTTATCTATCTATTATTTTGTTGGTATGACTGAGTAGCACCCACGTTTGTCATTTGAGAACTTATTTACTATGTGAATGTTGCTTGTTGTTTTATCAATCAAGCTTGTCAAAAATTTTCAAATTTTCCCTAATATTTCATGGTGGGTAAATGAGGCTGTTACAGGAGGTGCTCCAACGAAGGAGAACCAGTCAAAGATCCGATTCATCCTCGCTCGCAAATTTCCACCGTTCCAAGAAACTGTTGGCCGTCCCAATGCCAGGGATCCCTTCTCTAGTCACCAGCGCATTGGCTGACCATCTCCGCCACTCAGAGCTGTCGATTTCGTCTGAAACCGCCTAGAGGTCCACCGGTTGTGCTGAACGTGTCGAAGAAGAAGAGCAAAAGTTATCCCTTTAATATTTTTAGTAAAACGACAACATTGGTCCCTTCCCCTCATATTTTCCTCTTATTTTACTTAGGCCACCCAACTTAACCTTTTCTTGTATGTTTCTCTTCAAATGATTTTTTTTCGTAATCTTCAAGCATGCTTTCTTTTCCTTAAATTTGGTATACATTCTTATTTATATTCACTACAAACTTTTTATGCATCATAATTTTTTAATGGTTATAAAACTTTATTTTCTAACTTTGGGTTCTTTAATTTACACAATTTTATAAAATTGGGAAAAATACTCATATTTTTATATAAATCTTATATTGACGTTTCATAACTTTTCTGATTTGGAGGCAATCATGCGAAATTGTATTATGGTGCTCGTAATTGAAATAAATGTCCTGAAGAGTTATTTGGAGGCAATCATGCGAAATTATATGGAATTATAAAATTTTAGAAGTATCGGACCATTTTTCAAAAAATTGGATTCGGAGGATAAAATAGTCACCGTTGAAAAAATTGTATGTTGGGCTATTAATGGGCCGATGGTTTGGGCTGGATATTGGGCCATAATTGGCTCTTATAAGGGCTTAATAAGTGAGTGGAGTATTTTATAAGGTTTTTATTAAGTTTTGGAAATTAGAAGTAAGTGGAAGCCATGTGTCTCTTGATCAAGGGTTATTCCCTAAAGTAGATTCCCATCAAGTGGCTACAATGGATTTGGAAGAGGATAATCACAAGAATTATCTTGTGAATCAAAATAAAAATGTAATTAAAATGCATTTTTATTTTGATTCTTGAACTTAAATATGGATGAAGGCTTGTTAGTAAGAGAAAGACCAAGAATACACAAAAAATTATCTCTTCCCTCTCTCTAAAAACCGGCGACTTTGAGGAGCAACCAAGGGTGGAGTTTTGCTTCAATCTTCTTCATCTTAAGCTCATTAGATCAAGAATCAAGCAAGGTTTAAGAAGGTGAGGTTGGTTCTTGGTTAATCTTTAAGGTTTTGGGCTTGGTTCATGAATTAAACTTCTTCTTTCTTCTTCTCATGGAGGCCGAAACTTTGAAGGCATTTTTGGTGATGTTGGTGCAATCTATACTCTTTCGTAGCCTCTAAATCCAAGAACTACCAAGGTAAGGATCTTCCTTGGTTGTTTAAGTTAAGGTTAATAGGTTGAAAGTGAGTTAAATCACTATTTTCTTCTTCTTTAGTGGATCCGACTTTAAGGAGGAATTTTGAGCAATCTTGTTCAACACATCTCTCCAAGGTAAGCCTATGTTTAAGTTTTGGGATGGATGTTCATGAGCATGTTAAAGGAAAACCATGTTCTTGAGAAAGTATGTTGATTCATATGATAAAACATGCCTATGTTGTTTTTGGAAGCATGACAAGCATGATTTGTGTTTAGTTGAACATGAGAAACATGTTAGATATTTTATTCTTGTCATGGCCGAAAATGATGATGATTTTTGTATGTTGAAGTTGGTTGTATTTTGTTGAAAAAAGGTGTTAAAAGCATGGTTGTGATATATTTAAGTTGTGGTGAAAATTGGAAATTATTTGGTGAAGAAAAATGGTAAGGCCGAAAGTTTGGATAGATTTCTTGGATGATGGTTTTTGGTGATTAATTATTGATTAAGTTGATAAAATGGTGATTTGTTAAGGTAAATTAAGCTTGGTGATTAAAATGGAAATTTGGATCAATTTTTGTTAAGTTTGGAAGTTGGGTCGAATTGGAGGGAGTTGGGCCGAAAATCTCGAATGGACCGAATTGAAAAGAAATATTTTGGAAAAAATATTTGGTGGTTAAATGAAGTTTTGGTGAAAGAATAGAAGTTAAGGGCTAAAATGAAATAATGGATAAAGTTTGGGTCAAAAGCGATAATGGGCTGAAAGGTTGGGCCAAAAACCGAAACTTGTTGTTTTTTTTGGAAATTATGGAGTCTTTTAGAAAAAGTGTCATTTTCATGGATTAAAATGACACTTTTGGAAAATTTGAGGTTGAATTTGCAAGAGAGTCGAAACTTTGGGCCTTGGGCCGAATTTGGGATTAAATCTCTGAATTATTGGTTCATAATTTATTTTGGGTCGAAAAAGTTAACAAAAATGGAATATTTGTAACTTTATAAAAGTTTTGGGTAAAATTGCAGATTTGGTAAAAGTATTGGTAACTTGTGCAATTTAAAGAAAGGTTAAGGAAATTTCACTAATTAAGTGGAAATCATTGAATAATGAACATTATTGGATAAATTGGCATTATGTGAAATTATGGGCCAATTTGCAAGTTCCTAAAAAGGTTAGGGACTAAAAGGGTAATTATGGA